>JACEFZ010028319.1:0-175000 GCA_014155875.1 Cepaea nemoralis
ACTTAAAAACCCCATTGTCCCACGGGGCTCCTTTGAAACACCCATGACATTTTAACAACATGTTGGCCATGTAACTGTAGTCCATCGGGGATAGTTAAATCCGATATTCCAAAAGATCCTTTTTTCCCATGGTTTACACCCTTCAACTTCTATACCAAAACTTATTCTAACATACCTTTACATGAAATTTCCCAAATTTGGGCTCTATTAAAGATTACGTAATGAGATCACAAAACCCCAAAGAACTACCCAGAAAAAACAACTCACAAACCAGACTTAGAACTAAAATTTAAAACCCCTTCAGATGAACCACCCAACAAGTACTATAGAACAAAAAATTAAAAAGGAAACACATGACACACGAGCTTACGAAAAAATTCACTTGGCCCTCAAAAAAATTTTTGCTTCTTGTACTGTAGAAACCATCTTTTAACCCAACCAAACCCCAACCCAAAACGTTTCCCACCAAACAAAACAAGCTCTTTCTGTAAAGACAAGACACAAACCACTGTTAAAAACCGAAAAAGTTAAATTTTAATTATCACTTAAAAATAAAAAATCGCAATTTTTTTTTCGCTTCACTTAATATACAATATAGAAAAAGTATAGGTATAGGTAAAAAAAAGGGGGTTATGTTTTAGGACTATTCGAGCTTACATTTTGTGCAAAAAAATTGCGATTTATTTTTTTAATTGAAAATTTAAAAATTTTAATTTTTTTCTTTTTCTAACAGGGGTTTGTGTCTATGTCTTTTACAGAAAGACTTGTTGTTTTTGGTGAATCTTTTGGGGTTAGGGGTTATTTTTAGGGTTAAATGATGTTTCTACATCCCAAAAGAAAAATTTTGTTTGAGCCCAAGTGATTTGTCTGTAAGCTCTGTGTGTCATGTTTTTCCCTTTTTTATATTTTTGTGTTCTATAGTCTTGTTGGGTGGTTCATCTGATAGGGTTTTAAATTTTTTTTTTTTCTAAGTCGGGTTTTTTGAGTTGTTTTGCCCTGATATGTTCTTGGTGTTTTTTGTGTTCTCATTCCGTAATCTTTAAAAGAGCCCAAATTTGGGGGAAAATTTTATGTAAAGGGGTTGTTAGAAAAAATTTTTTGGGATAGCAAAATTGAAATGTCGCCATGGGAAATGGATCTTTTTGGGAAAACTCGGTGAACTATCCCCGATGGCCCCACAGATTACATGGCCATACTGTTGTTAACTGTCATGGGTGTTTCAATGGAGCACGTGTACAATGGAGGTTTTTTTAAATTTTTGGGGATGTAACCACTTTGTATTAGAAAGCAACCAAGACTGTGGAGAATAGTGCTGTATAAGGGGTTTTTGTACCAGATACGGTGAAGGTCTTTGGGAAAATAAAACAAGGAAAGGGGTGACATTGATAGCGTCTTTTCAGATAAGACACATTTGACTACAGAAGTTACATTTCTTTCTTATTTTTGTGGACTTACTTTTTCCATAGCTATTTCTGTACTTGACCTTTTCCCCTTTTGGTGACTTATTTATAAGTTTAGTTGAAATATTTCTGTCTTTGCACGATGTTTTTCATACTTGGTTATTTTTCATATATTTTTGTATTTGCCATAACTTCTTCTAAGACTTTGTTCATGTCTGGTAATGTAAGCTCTGAACCGACAAGACAACGGCATGAAAACAAACCAATAAAGAAAATCAACAAAAAAAAACTTGGTTTCAATATTTTTATCACCAAAATATGTGTGTTCACAACATATTCATCAAAACACTTTAGTGATATAAGAAAAAATCAATGACATACATGAGTAGTGAAAAACAGTTTAGTGATATAAGAAAAAATCAATGACATACATGAGTAGTGAAAAACAGTTTAGTGATATATCGTAAGAAAAAATCAATGACATACATGATTAGTGAAAAACAGTTTAGAGATATAAGAAACAATCAATGACATAGATGATTAGTGAAACACCAAAAAGTTCTGGATTAGTGATCTTCATTCTTCTGGGCTCTGGTGGTTGACTATCAAAAACACTGTTGTTGTCGAAGTCATCACACATACCTTATTTGTTTCGGATCCAGAATAAAGACATGTATGAGATATCATACAAGATATCTGAATACTTCTTTTTATCATACCAAAACCACCCGATAGCGGTGGTCGACACTTTTTTCTAATACTACCAGTTGATTGGGTAGCATAATCGAGAGGTCCTTGCAGTACGCCTTAAGGGCTGCCAAGCTGTCTCTATCATTTGATTGGATATCCTCTGCTACTATGAGTGGACTTGTTGCCAGGGTGTCTAAGGGTGTCATCGTTCTCGTGGATGTCTGGTGATGTAAGTAACGTTGTAGGTTCGAATTGTATAGATTGTCACGTATCCTGACAGGGATAATCATTGTGAATGTTCCTATTGTAGCGGGTAAGGTTATCATTGAAGTCACAGTGGTGGTAGTCTGGTACTTGACTTAGACTACGATGATGGTGTAAATATACACGTGGTGCTGTCGTCTCTGCTGTTGTAGTGTTTGATGTATTCATACGTGGTTGATGGTGTGTTCGTATGTGTCTTTGTAGATTGCCTTTTCTGTTGAAAAGTTGTCCACAGATATGACATAAGTGTGGTTTCGTACCGTGAATGGTCCGAATGTGACGATTAAGGTTATACTTATAACAATAGGCTTTGTCGCACACTGAACACGTGAAAGTAGATCTGGTGGTCATATTGATAAACTGGTCATAAGTCACACTTTCGATTTTTACAACAGCGAAAAAGTTCTGGTGTATACAATGTTTCAATGTTTTATCAGATGCCGACGAAACGAATAAGGTTCACACCAAGTTTCACTGCTGTAGCTAGCCAAGTCACTACGTGAAAAATAGCTGGTTACTACACGAACAATGCTCACACCAAGTTTCACCGCTGTAGCTAGCCAAGTCAGTACGTGAACAATATCTGCTTACTACACTGCTCACACCAGCCTGAAGCACCTCTGTAGATACCCAAGTCAGCCCGTGAACTGGTACTGTGCTCACAAGAGACGCCTTCTATTTTATACACTGGGTCTGCACAAGACCTAGCTGACGTAGCAATTTTGTAGACAAGCTATTCTCACGCCGCCCGCCTGCTTCCCACAAACCGATGACTCATGCTACCACTTAATGACTTTTGCACATGGCGGTGATGACGTAGGGGCTGTCTCGGACATCCGCGTTCTTTACCAAAAGGGGGTATGTGATATTCTTGTAGGGACACGTTTTGTTTATGTATTTGTATATAGGTGTCTGTATGTGTGTATGGTTGTGGTACCAGTAGTAATGGTATGGGTGTGTGTCTTTGAGTATGGGTGAGTGTGTACTCGTGTCTGTATGTGTGTATAGTTGTGATGACAGTAGTAATAGTATGGATTGTCTGTACTTCTGAATCTGTACGTACAAGTGTGTCTGTGTCTTTGTATTTGTCTTTGAGTGTTCTTGTGTATGGGTGAGTGTGTCTGCACGTGTGTATATCTATTGATAGTGACAGTAGTAATGGTATGGGTTGTCTGTGTATGGTTGTCTTTGTGTTTGTCTTTGAGTGTTCTTGTGTATTTGTTTATGGGTTTCTCTATGTGGATATACTGGTGTCTATGACTGAGTGTCCATCTATCTGTCTGTGTGTCTATCTATATGTCTGATTCTATTTGTGTTCATGTGTGTATGTCTGTGTGTGTTCTTGTGTATTTGTTTATGGGTGTGTGGTTGTTGTGATGACAGTAGTAATGTTATGGGTGTGTTTTTGTGTGCTTGTAGGTCTGTATGTACAAGTGTATCAAGCGTGTATAGTTGTGATGACAGTAGTAATGGTATGGATTGTCTGTGTATGGTTGTCTTTGTGTTTGTCTTTGAGTGTTCTTGTGTATGGGTGAGTGTGTCTGCACATGTGTATAGTTGTTGTGACAGTAGTAATGGTATGGTTTGTCTTTGTGGTTGTCTGTCTTTATGTGTATGTCTGTATGTACAAATGTGTCTGTGTGTGGTTGTCTTTGTGTTTGTAGGTGTGTATTTGTGTAATTGATTATGGGTGAGTGTGTCTGTCCTTGTTTGCTTCTTTGTTTTCCTGTGTCTGTACTTGAGTGGATGTTTATGGGTGTGTGTGGTTGACTTTGTGCTTGTATGTGTGTACACGTGTGTGTATAGTTGTGCTGACAGTAGTAATGGTATGGGTTGTCTGTGTATGGTTGCCTTTGTGTTTGTCTTTGAGTGGTTGTTTATTTGATTATGGTTGTGTACTTGTGTATAGTTGCGATGACAGTAGTAATGGTATGGTTTGTCTGTACTTCTGTCTCTGTATGTGTGTACGTGTGTTTCGTTGTCTTTGTATTTGTGTGTATCAAGTATGTACTTGGTTGTCTTTGTGCTTGTCGCTAATATTGGTAGTAGTATTATCACTACTATTGATTCTTCTTCACTTTACCCACCACCATTGCACTATACGTACTTTCCCCTACAATTTAAGTGGTCACTCGACTACTTGACCACTGCTTGACCACTGCTTGACCACGTCATCGATCACTTTAATCACTACCATAATCTTAGGCACATCGTCCTCTACAATTTAAGTGGTCACTCGACCACTTGACCACTACTTGACCACTGCTTGACCACTACTTGACCACTAATTTACCACCCTTTAAGCATCACCATGTCGCTACAATCACTTTCCCCCTAAAATTTATGCACTTGACCACTGGTTGACCACTACTTGACCACTAATTTAACACCCTTTAATCATCACCATCTCATTACAATCACTTTTCCCTAAAATTTCCCTAAAATTTTCCTCACTTACACACCGCTTGACCACTGCTTGACCACTACTTGACCACTACTTGATCACTAATTTAACACCCTTTAATCATCACCATATCATTACAATCACTTTTCCCTAAAATTTTCCTTACTTGACCACTGCTTGACCACTAATTTACCACTCTTTAATCATCACCATCTCATTACAACCACTTTTCCCTAAAATTTCCCTAAAATTTTCCTCACTTACACACCGCTTGACCACTGCTTGACCACTACTTGACCACTAATTTACCACTAATTTAAACATTACCATGTCACTACGACCAATTTCCCCTAAAATTTTCCTTACTTGACCACTTGACCCTTACTTGACCACTTGACCACTGGTTGACCAGTGTGTAACTGCGAACACCTCTTATTACATTTATGACCACCCCTATATCACTCCTACTTGATCACTAATACCCCTTACCACCACACCCATTATAACTTTATAAGATTTCCTTTGTAATCGGTGAATATACCACCCTTTACCTTCACTACTATCACACTGTTCAGCTGATAGTAACCATCTCTTACTTCATCGAGTATAACCACGACCCATCACACCCTTGTTCATCACTACCCATCCTAATATACGTAACCATCATATACCCATCCCATGAGTAGAACGACCCATCACACCCTTATTTATCACCACGCATACACATTATGTCTACGCCACCACCATATACCCATGAGTAGAATGACCCATCACACCCTTGTTTATCACCATGCATACACATTATGTCTACACCACCACCCTATATCCATGAGTAGAACGACCCATCACACCCTTGTTCATCACTACCCATCCTAATATACGTAACCACCATATATCCATGAGTAGAACGACCCATCACACCCTTGTTTATCACTACCCATACACATTATGTCTACACCACCACCATATACCCATGAGTAGAATGACCCATCACACCCTTGTTTATCACCATGCATACACATTATGTCTACGACACCACCATATACCCATGAGTAGAACGACCCATCACACCCTTGTTCATCACTACCCATACACATATATACTACACCACCACCATATACCCATGAGTAGAACGACCCATCACACCCTTGTTCATCACTACCCATACACATTATGTCTACACCACCACCCTATATCCATGAGTAGAACGACCCATCACACCCTTGTTCATCACTACCCATCCTAATATACGTAACCACCATATATCCATGAGTAGAACGACCCATCACACCCTTGTTTATCACTACCCATACACATTATGTCTACACCACCACCATATACCCATGAGTAGAATGACCCATCACACCCTTGTTTATCACCATGCATACACATTATGTCTACGACACCACCATATACCCATGAGTAGAACGACCCATCACACCCTTGTTCATCACTACCCATACACATTATGTCTACACCACCACCATATACCCATGAGTAGAACGACCCATCACACCCTTGTTCATCACTACCCATACACATTATGTCTACACCACCACCCTATACCCATGAGTAGAACGACCCATCACACCCTTGTTCATCACTACCCATACTAATATACATAACCACCATATATATACCCATGAGTAGAACGACCCATCACACCCTTGTTCATCACTACCCATACACATTATGTCTACACCACCACCATATACCCATGAGTAGAACGACCCATCACACCCTTGTTCATCACTACACCATGCCTAGTGAACACATTCATATACCACACCACCATATACCCATCACACCCTTGTTTTATACATCACTACACATACACATTATGTCTACGCCACCACCATATACCCATGAGTAGAACGACCCATCACACCCTTGTTCATCACTACCCATACTAATATACATAACCACCATATACCCATGAATAGAACGACCCATCACACCCTTGTTCATCACTACACATACTAATGTAACCAAAATAACTTTCCCCCTTCGCTTTCCAGAACCAACTAAACATTTACCTTAATTACTTTTTACACCCCACCAGGCAGCGCCAAAAATTTCGTTCCCACGAAAAAAAAGTTCCCACACGCCGTTTCACCCCGCCCAAAAAATATTTCCTTCAGCCTCCAGGCTGGAGCCGAGTCGACAAATTTCCCCCATATTTCCTTCATAAACCCTATCACCTGGAGGCTGGAGGCTGAAAGTGGGGTCTGGAGACCCTACTATCTACTACTGAGGACATGCAACCTAAAGACTAAATGTCAAGACAGGGCAGACCAGGCGATAAGCCTTGGTCGGTAACTGGTCTAGAATGGAAGCTCCGACAGCCTGACAGTTAGAGCATTGCTTTGCTGATCTGGCAGCTTCTGCAGTTTGTCTGGTTTCAGGCGCATTAGTGTTATCTTTCCTTTCCTCTGGAGTATACTAGGCAGGCCAAGAGAGGGATCATGCTGTATAGGCAATATATGGTCTCTAAACTCAGCTCAGGCTTGGTGCTATGAAGCGGTATAACTCCATTTTACAAACTATCATCTGTCAAGACAGCCAGGTACCAGTCATATACTCTTAACCAAACCACACAAGGCACGTTGAGAACTTGTTCATAACTGTTTGGACTTTGCAGTAAAGTTTGTTATTGGTTGAGATAGCTGGCCTCATATTAACCCTCCTTAGTCATCTCTTACAACATTCAATGTAAGTCACAGGGTTTCTATTCTTTGCTTCCCTTATGGGGCTCGGTAACATATGGGTGCATTGGAAAAAAGAACCAATGCTGCTAAAATGTGAGTTATGTATAGATTTACGATGGAGAAAATCATAGGAAAAGCCAAACGTGGCAAATAAGGAAGTCTTAAACAAACTAGGAATGAAAAGTAAATTACTAAACAAGATCAAAATTCAACAAATAATGTGTTTTGGCCATGTAAAGAAACACCATTATGGCATGTCCCCTCTGTGAAACAAAAGCATTTGTGGAACAGTATCTCTGCAATGCATGTTTGTTATGCAGCCTGCATCCAACTGCAGGTATATATTTATATTTAGATGGTTAGTGGGCATGCTAGGGTAGTTGATATGGAACTGCGCTGATGATGTCATAAGCACAGTTGGATGAGGGTTTGATGCCTGGTCTCATCACCCCCTAAGTGAAGGAAAGATTGGCCACCTATTTCTCCATAAATCCAGGCTACAAAATGCAAGGGCAATATCACATCACAGACCCAAGCAGGAAACTGCTTTGAAACAAAATGACTGGCACCTTGACAGATAATCGTATGTAAAATGGAGTTCTATCTCTTTACAGCACCAAGCCTGGGCTGAATTTAGAGACCATGTGTTTGCCCATGCAGCATGATCCCTCTCTCTGCCTGCCTAGTTTACTTCAGAGGAAAGATAGCACCAATACCTCTGGAACAAGACAAACTGCTGGATCAACAAAGTGATGCTCCCACTGTCCGCCAAGGGGACACAATATATTAATAATAAATAAATGGTTAACTTAAAAATAAAAATTGATAGATCTCTGAGAAAAAAGAAAAGCTGTTACAACTTTAATTCACTTGAGGAGAGTGGTGCAGAAAACATAAATGTCCGCATCTTCAATCTCAGGCTAAAATGTCTGCACCTTCCGTCTACTTAATAAGCTTAAGCTGATAGGTTATCTTTCTGAAGTGCAGTTATTTTGGTTTTATGCAATACACAGCAGGAGCAACAGCTATGCAATTTAATTAACTCTTTCACTTTATAGCCTCTCTAACAAGGTCTTAAGCTGTTGTTAAGATTTTCATTACTGGGCTAGAGAAAAAATGCTTGTGGATGTCAGAGGTACTTAGGCCACACAGGCTAGGGAAAAATGCTTGAGGAAATTGGATGTACTGAGCCACACTGGGCTTGATGAAACAGTGCAAGGCAACTCGCTTGATGATGTTATAAATTAAAAGAAAAGTGAAGTCAAACCAGGCAGTGACAGTGTCCCCCCCCCCCCCTCTCCCCTCACATACAGCCCTTAAATGTACTCCATACACGTGCTACTACTTCTAGTGCACTGCAGTTTTTGTGTGGATTAGTTTTTCTCATTACTAGTGTCAATTGCTGTCTGGATCTGGCGAAACCACTCTGACTTCTGAATTACTTGTGATTTACAATCCAAGTCAAGGACGAGAAGTCAACATTTTAGTCCCAACTGACCGATGTAGGGGTTGAACTCATTGCCTTGGCATCACCACACCGGACGTTTCAGAATGGCCGCTCTTATCCATTCGGTCATGCCGACCTCAGCAACATGTTTAAAACTGATCTCTATATTCATTGCAGACTTTTTTTTTGCACCTCTGTTATTTGCTTGCTTTTGACTTTTGTTTCCATGATATAAGTATTATAAGACTAAGCCAGATCTCAGTCGGCCTGTATGTGATGGGCTGATGCATGGCCTGGTCACGTCCTGTGCATCTCTGCAGGTGTGAACTGCCAGTACCTGTCTCGCACAGCCCGCTGGTTTCTGGGCTTGGAGAGGGGAAGGAAAGCTCTGCAATACACAGACGGTATTTTGGAACGGGGTAAGGAGAAAAGTTTCTACACTAACTCCACTCGGACAGATGTTAGTGACCGTTTCTAGGGCTTAGACTCTTAAGTCCTGGAGACGGCCACTAGCATCTGTTTGCTTAGACCAGCTGAACGCTAATCCCAAGCCTAATCCTAATGCATCGGATTTTTGTTAACACCTCAGCCTCAGCCTTTCTTTCACTGCCCTTTCACATTGACAACAAAAAACAAAACAATCGACCTACGGATCCAATCTTTTCCACGATATGAAACATATCATATGTTTGGTCACTTCACTTCTGTAACCATATGATTTAATGTGTATATAGAAAACTTAAGTGCAGAAACTGCAGTACTGAATTCAGTATACAATGCATGACAATGCACTACCAGACCAGTTACCAGACGATGGACGATTGTTGGTTGGTTAGCCGCTCGCTAGCAGCGAAGTCCACGAACTAAACACAGTTTCACAAAACAATTAAAATACGTGTAAACCTTCATGAAACCATTTGCTTACCTTATCTTCACCGTAAATAAAAGAAGTCTCACTTCTTGCGTTCCTTTTAGAGAATTTGCAAACGCACGGCTTGACGTGAGGTTAAATCAAGGCAGATTGAGATGCTGACTAAACAACCACAACAACTTGCACAGTCCGACAACTTCTGCAAGGCAGACGTCAACTGCTGGGAAGTTCCGCGCTGACAGGTGTGTTCTATTTTTGTTTTGCCTGGTCCAGAGCTTACGATTGGATGGATTTCTGGGAAACACCGTAATCTGCCAAATGATTGGTTATCTATTCTGAGCGAGAGCAGAGAGGCGCGAAGGAAACCCTCTCTTTCGCCGGGGCAGAGGAGACGGTAGGATACCGTGAGATTCTCCGGACAAGATCTCAAAAGGTCTCAATACATTTAAAACTATGGCTGCAATGGACACAGAGCAGAGAATGCTCTTCACACTATATCAGCACTTGATCCTCTCAGTAATTGATTATGGACTAGTACCGCTCACTGTCTCAGAGAGTCAGCTGGTGAAATTAGAGCGCATACAGAACGAAGCGCTGCGGGTCATTCTGGATGCACCAGAGACACCGCAGTAGTGTGTATGCGTTACATCCTTGGTCTGCCGACTGTTGCTGGTAGGCACAAGGTGATGCAGGCATACCTCAGAGTAGCTGCAGACACAGATCACCCGTTGCATGAGGCGCTGGACGAAGTTAAAGGTCAGAGACTGATATTGATAAGAGGGAAATCATGGATGGCTCAAGCGGAGTATACGATCAGACAGGTGTGCCCCTTGGAGAACATCAGGCGAGGAGAGGAGTGGGTCAGAGTGCCAGCGGAGCAGGCAGTCTTGTGCAGAGTTATAATCACATTGAGCCGGGAGTGCAGGGAGTGGCCAGCAGGGGCCACGGAAGTGTTGTTGGATTTATGTTGGAGTCAGCATAGTGAGGCTGTCCTACATGTGATTGTACCATTTAGCTCTAGCAGTTAAACGTCAGGTCAATATCATTGTAGAGGAAGCAGGGATCAGCGTTTAACTCATGACACTCGTGGTCTGGTCGCAGATGATCTTTGATGTAAGGCCAGTGATGGTAGTTGCTAATGTTGCATTCTAACGACATGGCCAAACCACTTGATCTTCTGTCTTTCAATAAATGTGGCACAAGGTGTTGATCCCACAGTCTGTCTGATAGTAGCATTTCTTACTCGGTCTCGGATTGTTAAGTTGGCAGCTCTCCTCAGGCATCTCATTTCGCAGGTGTTGATTTTGCGAAGGTGTAATTTGGATAAAGTCCAGGTTTGAGATTGATAGCATAGGGTTGGTGTGAATATGCTGTTTATTATCTGTCGTTTTGCGGACATGGGTATGTTTGGATCAGTGTAATAAAAAGCAACCATAATAACCCAGCGGTACCTATTATAATGATAGTAGCAATAATAGCAGTAATAACGACAATAGTAATAACAACTATAAAATAGTAATAAAGAAAACAAGAATAATCAAGGACTTTTTTTGCGTCCGCTTTCTTTAAACTCAAGCGTAGTCCACACACAAGCTACCACTTCTAGTACACTGGGCTGATTTTTGCGTTTGGATTAGGCTTTCCCTATTACCAGTATCGCTCGCCATCAGGCAAACCAACTCCGACTTCTGAGGTACTTGTAACTTGCGTCCCCAAGTCAAGGACGAGAAGTCAACATTGTATTCAACTGACCTGTTTGGAGATTGAATCGGCTACCTCATCATTAGCACACCAAAAGTTTAAGAGCGGATTAATTATATAAGACAGCGGAGAAGAGGGTACCTGTCAGGCTTGCAACAGAAGGAAGATCATTAGTATTTCCGGCTCAGTTGCTGTGTTAGAATCACACACGCGGAGATCACGAAACACATCCAGTCCACAAGGATACAAATGAGTCACATTTGTATATATATATATTTTCATGTAGAGTTTTTCATGTAGTTGTGTCGGTGTGTTTGTCGTTTGTGTGTGAACGAATGCTTTGACCACAACGGCCATTGTGTTCTCATGATAGTGTTCAAGTAAAGCTTTCTGTCTTACATTTTGGTAATTCATTCAACAGAGGGGAGAACACAACCACAAAGGACCAGAAAGAAACATGAAAATGCAATATAAAGGACGTCAGTTATAACAATGTTGAGGAAGCTGGCTGAGCGAAGTGAAAACGTTTTTTTTTTCTTTCGGAAAGAAGGAAAGAAGGTGCGTCTTCCAGGCAAGGTGGACACATAAAAATCAGTCGTAGGTCAGCATGGCCGAATGGATAAGACCACGTGCTCTTAAACATCCGGTGTGCTGATGCTGAGGTAAGCGGTTCAACCCCTACACCGGACAGCTGGACTAAAATGTTAACCTATCGCCCTCGACAAGTACTTCTGAAGTCGGAGTAAGTTCGCCTGATGGCGAGGGACACTGTTAATATGGAAAGCAAATCCGCAGGCAAAATTAAGTCCAGTACTACTAGAAGTAGAGTGTATGGACTACGTTTGAGTTCAAAGCGTGCGAACGCAAAAAAAAAAAATTAAAAAATCAGTCAAAGTAACAAGAGCATATAAGTGACAGTAAACCAACATGATTATCGATCTTACGTAAATAGACAGTAGGGCATTCACCGCATTACATCCACATCACAGGTGATGCTAAATTTATCTACGTCTCGACGGGAGAAAATCAATGAAAACAGCAACCAGGAGATGTTGTTCTTCCTCTTCTCACTCAAGTTTCTGGAAAACAAAGACAACAGTTACGAAAGGGGGAGGGGGGTGTTTAAAACAAGAGGCAAGAGTTCATTAGCACCGGGTGAAATCCCACGTGACTCAAGTCTCCGTCTGAAGAGCGGCCTGCCAACAGATTACCACAGAATGTGGACTCACTAGCTCCGGCGATGACCCACAGGTGTCTCAGAAAAAAGTTCACTTTCGAACCGAATAAGGGTGTCCGAAAATGAACCCACGACCTTCGTACCGAGAGGCAGGCGGCTTGACCACTTTGCCATGGGGACTCCTATCATCCATGTTAATATTATTACTGTCGCTTTTTTGCACTTGTCGCCTAGCGGGTACAAACAACAACATTGTAACACGATAAAAAACTGGCTGAGTGGTCTCGAGGTATGGTGTCCGCCTCGAGTGCTGGAGGTCCCAGGTGCAAGCCCGGTGAGGACCTGGATTTTTTCACGTGGACTTCTAGTAACACAATTTCCCCTGACCTCTGGGTAGTGAGATCGGACGCCCGTGTGTATTTTGTCCCCCGCATATCCTATTACAGGACATAGCTGTCAACACCAGCATTGTGCAGCTGTTGTTGATTTCTTGGCAAGATTACGCTCAGTAGTTTGTGTGTATTGTTGCTCACGGAAAGAAAAAAAAACTTGGCAGTTGGAAATCGAAAAAAGAGAAGCCTAACGGCGCTGCCCGGGCAAAATTTCGAGTTAAAATTCTACCCAAAATATTTCAGGATCCTCGCCGGTGCTACGGAGTTCGTGGACTGAGCTGAGATTCTCCGGGCTCAGGCTTGAGTTAAGAGTAGAACGGAGCACTTATGGGTTACACCAGTGTGCCGTGATGTTGATCAGTCGACTAAACTAAACTAAACGTGAATAATTACACATACTTAATACCAAGGGGAAGAGAGGCAGAGGTCGACCAAGAGAAATGATGCTGTGTGGATTGAGATGGTGGCATGGAGAAATATCATCAGAGTTGATCCAGAACACCAAAGACCGAGATCTGTGGAGAGACATGAACGCCTACGCCAAGTGGCAGAGCACTTGATGATGATGATGATGATGATGATGATGATGATGATGATGATGATGATGATGATGAATACCAAATTAAGCGGACGCGTCGATGTAATGGCAAGAACATTACTCTGACAGTGGCATGAGCACGTAGGCTCGTACTCAGCTCTCGTCGTTCGCTACTAGAGAGAAAGATTAGCCATCTTTGCCTCTGTGCTCTTAGGTAGTATGCCAGATGTATCAGTACTCTTAAAAACTGTCATTTACTGCCAATATAGTATCCTGCGGTGTATGGCAGGGCGGTCTTTGAGCCCGAGGAATTAAAGCCGCCTGGCTAGTGCAGTCGCCGCGAAATGTGTCGGTTAGAGTTTTCTTTTTGCCCCCGACAGAAAAAAACTCCCACCTTACCGAGGATTCGAACCCGGATCTCCCGAAGGAGAATCCAGCGTTATAGCCACCCGCCAGTCTCTCCTCCACACTTCCTATTACATGACTTTAGGTAAGGTAGTTGTTAGGTGGACAGTGTTTGGTACAGGAGAGCCTGGCATATGATACCACAACATCTAGTCTGATAATTGAGGTGGAGGGAGTCTCAGCGGCGTTTCGCTTGCTGAAGGACAAGCAGCGCACACATTCCTTGAGTGTAACAGATTCACGAAGTAGTGATGAGAAAGGTGAAAACAGGCATGCTTCGGGCAGAGGGACTCAACAATCAAACACAGAGAGCATCGATTGGATTCTCTCTTCCCCCCCCCCCCCCCCCCCCCCCCCGGACATGCTGGTGTGTTGGGAAAGCAGACAAACATATTGCCTGAGTCTGCACCGTTTGGTTAGGGTGCATAATGCTGGCAGAAATGGTCGGGGCTGTTTGATTGAGACCGTGTGTATAGTGCAGATGAACATAGAGATAATAACGAAGATTCTTCTTCTTTCGTCCGCTTGAAATATGTCTATAACTGCAATGTTGTCTCTTGTATGAATTTAACTCTTTTTTAGTTCACTCAGCGATCACGGGGATAATGGTCCTTCAGGGAGTGGCAAGAGAATCTAGCAGACACTCAAAACTTCGAGGAAAGGCCAGACGGACATATAATCATACCGCTTTTGGTACCATTAGTATTGGGGCTTTCCGCTGGCTGTTGAAGGCGAGGACGGGGCACGTATGGAATGTCCTGAGTACTGTGATATCGGTTCTTAACTCAGCTCAACTCAGGTAAGATAGGTAGGTAACACCTACTTAAAGAATTGATATCATTGCACTCGGGGTAGAATACATGCTCTACCATCTACCCAACCCTGGATTGTTGTGACCAAGTGTATAGGAAATATATCACTTTATACGCATAGTGCATTACGTCAATATAATCACATTTACAACGTCTTGACATTGGGATTTGCAATAGCAAAGTGAACGGAACTATAGTGTGTTCACAAATGTTCGCCCTCATGCACGTTCAATTTTATTTTTTTTTAAAGTATCTGTTGCATCGTTATGAAATCTTTCCTGTCGTCTTATATTTACTTCCATCCAAGGAATATGTCTTTGATAGGTTCAAAGGCAACTTAAATCATAGAAAGTGGCGAAATGTCTGTAATATTTTGTTGAAACTGTATTGAATTCAAGCAAACAAACTAGTTTTACAGTAACACACGTCAATTCGGGTAACGACGCAAGTCACCTTTGAACACTTCCCTTCCACTTTGTGACATGCTTCTCATAAGGAAATTCCCGTGCACCACGGAGAATATTCATTATTGTACACTAATGTTTCCTTGTGAATATGTAATACATTTCATAATATGCACTTCATCTCTGACCCGTAAATTATATACCCATATAATGATTGATTGATTGACTGATTTAGGAACCGACATCACCGCATCCGGGGCATTCCCATAAGCGCTCCTTATACCCATATAAACAAACATTGAGATCTGCAGTACAATCTCCAGAACAAACAAACAAATATTTTATTGGGTGTACCTAATGAAAAGGTTATATGCAAAATATGGATTTTTATACTGGAGGAAAACATTTGTGAACGCGCTATAGTCAAACAAAAGTCAATGTATTTAATATTTGGGTTGAGTAAAGTTGAGTCACCGGGCTCCGTGGCCTAGGCCTTGCGGACGCGATTCGTAAGCCCAGTTTACCCGCGTTCGAAACACAGCTGCGACCGATTTGGCAGCAGACCGCGCTGCGCTGGGTTTAAACGTGTTGGTAAGGGAGGCGGTCGTTCAGAGTGCAATGGAAAACTACTGAACGTAAACTTGCCAAGAGATCAACAACAGCAGTAAAAATGCTGGTGTTGACAGCGATGTCCTGTAAATAGGATATGCAAATTTAAAATTTAAAAAAAAAGAGTGGTCAAAAGTCAGTGTGGCCGCGAAACTTAATGCACCTGCATTCAAACTTCTGTGCTGTGATGGTGGGGTATATGATTCCTTTCCTACGCCGGTCAGGTGAACTTCATTGTTTTCTTCTTCCGAAAGCAATGGCAAACTACTGAACGTTAACTTACTTAACAAATCAACTAAGGGTTGCGGTTGATCGTTACGTCCCGCAAAGGTCATGCAACATTTAAGAGTTGAGGTCAAGAACCAACATCACAACTCTCCGGAAATTCCCAGAATATATATATTGACGTAATGCACCAAGCGTATGAAGAGTTCGACTTCCCATATTATACTCGGTGACGACATTACAGGGTAGGGTAGAGCATGTGATGAAATATATCCTGACTGTAGTGATATTATGTTGTTATTACCTACCACCTTACCCTATTTGATTCAAGAACCAATATCACATCACTCGGGACATTCCCAGAATGGTATCGCAGAATCATTATTGAGGAGCTTAGCAAGAGAACCAGATTCCAGCGAATCAAGAGCGGAGGGAAATACGGCGGGGCTGGACACGGCACACGTTGAGAAATCCAAAACGTGGAACTAGAAATGGTGTACTTGAAAGTTAGAAACAGAGTTCTTGCATGTTGCAGAGAACCAATTTTAACATATGGGTGCGAATCCTGGACAATTAGTAAATAGGAGAAAAAAATTACTGGAAGTCTTGGAAATGTGGTTTTATAGACGAATGGTGACAGCCAAAATGAGCAATCTGGACATTTTGGGGGAAGCTACGTCGCAAAGACAACGTATCACAAACATCATAAAGAGATATTCATCGTTGTTGGCCACATTATGAGAAGACAAAAACTGAAACATGTCGTCACAACAGACAAGATTTACGGAAAGAGAGATAGGGGAAGGCAGCATGAGAATATTCTTGACAGTCTTGTATCATGGCACGGAAAGGAGTCAACACACGAATTGATCCTTGCCGCCGGAGATCGCAATTTGTAGAGAGGAATGATCACCTACACCAGCCGGCAAGGCACTGAATGATGATGATAACTAGAAAGTCCTTTTTCTGGAACCGACAGGGCAAACTAAATAGAGGGAGATATAACAACACAAGGAGAAGAGAATTAGAGACAGAGATAAGTGCTCGTAATATGGTGAGGACATGAAAGGAACTGCAGGCGACAAAAAACAGCGGCATAAAGGGCAGCAGACGGAGAAGGCCCCCCAAGAAAGTGTTGCCAGATTTCCGATCCATCCATCCATCATGTGCCATGCCGGTAAGCGTGGGCGGTCATGTTCTGCCAGCTCACTCGATCACCAGAGTCGCGGAACAGCTCCGTGTTTCTGTCTCGACCATGCCACAAGGCCAAGCCATCCAGGTACTTGCTTCTAGGTCTTCCTCTTGGTGTGTTCCCCTCGATCTTACCAGTTGTCACCAAATTCTCCAATCCATTTCTTCTCATAACATGCCCGATTTCCGATACAGTACTGGATTTTATTATGAAATAATTCAGTGTCCCGAAACATGTTTTCGGGACGCTGGTTTGTCCCGATTAAACCCTGTCAAATGAAAGTTAAGTAAACATTCTTTCTCGATATTCAGTTGATAGAACTGTTTAATTTGAAAACTGGAAATACCCGTTTTCGCAATAACAGTATTTTCACTTTGGCTTTCACGTTTCGCCATCTTACACGATTACCAGAGTCGTGGACCAGCTCAATGTTCGTCTCGAGCATGCCATGTGGTTAAGGCATCCAGATATTTACTTCCCTGCCTTCCTGTTGTTCTTTTCCCTTCGATCTTGACAGTTATCACCAAGATCTCTAGTTTATTTCTTCTCATAACGTACCCAAAAATGTTTGATTCTCTGCGTCTAATTTCTCCAATATTGTCATTGCTTTTTCTGTCTGTCCATTGCTTTCTTTGCATTTTCACCAGAAACCACATTTCCACTGCCGTTAGATGTTTTTCATCATAAAGAATGGATAGCTATTTTGTGAAATAGTAGCACATTTAACAATGTGTTTTGTGTCGTTAAACATCATATGTAGTGACAGCATTCATTTTTGTAAGCCACACACCCATCGGGTGGACTTCAAATTGAGATCTCGCTCAGAAAGCAATGGCAAACTAAACAGTTGCATATCATTTACAGGACGTCGCAGTAAACGCATCATTTTTTGCTGTTGTGATCTCCTGGCAAGTTTTACCGTTTAGTAGTTTGCCATTGCCTTCTGAACGACCAGCACCCATACCATTTCGTAAAAACACCAACGAAAGACGGTTTACTGCTAAATCGTCCGCAGCTGTGTTTCGAACTGCGTCCGTAACCTCATCGTCACGGAGCCGGCAAATTACTGAATATAAATTGGATAGAAAATTAGCCAAGGGTTATATATATATATATATATATATATATATATATATATATATATATATATATATATATATATATATATATATATATATATTACATTTACATTGGCACCTTGCCGTCTTAACAGACGATAGTTTGTGCTTTAAAAAGGCATAACTTTTACCTATAGCGGTAGCGAATGTGACTGATAAGGCCAATTCGCGCTGTAAATGTACGTCCACAGCGGATGCATATGAACACGTGGTCATTTCCACCATCTTACGTCTCACACGTTCGGTGTGTGACTTATCTGCAATAATTTTCTCCTTTGTCTTTCTTCCATTTCTGATGTTTGCCCTCCATGCAACACGTTCAGCGTCGACTTGCTCCCAATGTGCATTTCATTGCCTGTATCAATCATGTCCCGCTTACACACATCTTTGTATCGTAGTAGAGGCCGACCCTGAGATCTCTTACCCATCTGTAATTCACCAAAAAAGATGTCCTTTGGTATTCTACCATCATCCATCCTCCTAAGATGTACTATCCATCAAAGTCTACGAAGACTGAGCATGGAATACACCGTCACACAACCTGATCTTTCCAATACTTCAGTATTTTGTGATTTTGTCTTGCCACTTAATACCAAGAATTCTTCGCAGACACCGCATATGAAAGCTGTTTAAATTGTTCTCTTGGTGTGAGTAAGTTGTCCAGGTTTCACTGCCATAAAGAAGAGTACTAAGGACACAGGCTTGATAGACAAGGACTTTTGTTTTGGCAGTAAGCTTCCTGTTCTCCCAGACTCTTTTTAGTAACCTGTTCATTGTTGTTGCTGCCTTACCAATCTGGATGTTGATTTCCTGATCTAGGGATAATTTGCTATTTACCACTGATCCTAGATTTGTAAAATGGTCTACCATCTCTAGTTCGGCGTCGTCAATAAAGATTGATGGTACCCCATGTGCACATCGTGACATAATCTGTGTCTTCTTTTTGCTAATTGTTAAACCAAATTCAGAACAAGCATTGGAGAATGCAGATGGTAGACATTGCAATTCTTCGTCAGAGTGGGTCGTAACTGCAGCATCATCTGCAAAAAGCTACTCGCTGATCAGTACCCTCCTAATTTTGGTCTTGGCCTTCAGTCTCTGAGGCTGCCATCTGAGTGTGAGTAAATGTATATACGACCATCCTGATCACGAAAGGCATATTTCAGTAGAAGTGAAAAGTATATCCCAAAGAGGGTGGGAGCTAGTACACAACCTTGCTTAACTCCACTCTTGATTTCAAACTCTTCAGAAGTTGCACCATCATACTTGATTATACCCTTCATGCCTGTGTGGAACGATTCCACAATGGACAGAAGAGTTGGTGGGCAGCCAATCTTCTTTAGTGCCTTGAACAGACCCTCACGACTGACCAAATCAAATGCCTTTGTGAGGTCGATGAAGGCAATAAACAGTGGTTGATTCTGTTCCCGGCATTTTTCGCAATGAGAATATCATATCAGTGGTAGACCGGTTCTGTCGAAAGCCACACTGTGATTCGGGGTAGACTTGATCTCCTAGGACTTGAAGTCTGCGCAGAACAATTCTGGCAAATACTTTTTCCATCAATACACAGAAGTGAGATACCCCTATAGTTGTTGCAGTCGCTCCGATAGCCCTTGTTCTTGTACAGCGTTATGATGCTTGAATCTTTGAAATCCGGTGGGACTTGTCCTTCTCGCCAGCATAGCTCTATTAGCTGGTGGATCTGTAGAGTGAGTGTGTCTTGCCCACTCCTGATAACCTCTATTGGAATCCCATCCTTACCTGGAGCCTTGCCAGATGCAAGTTCATTTATAGCACACTTATTAACTTCTGTTATGGTGGGAAGTGTGTCCAGGTGGTCAAGTGTTGGTAGAGCCTCTATGGCGTTGAGGGCATCATCCGCTATATATATATATATATATATGTTGCGTGTCCTTTACAGGTCGTTGCGATCAGCCCCAAGTTGATTTTATAAGCAATTTTCGTTCAGTAGTTTGCCATTGATTTCTGAACGAGAACTCAAATGTTCTCCAATCGGTGCGTGGGGAATGAGAACCCACTACGATGTCATCAAGTTTAAGCGCTGGTGTGTTAAACATCTCGATCATGTTGACCTCCGATTCTTAGAGAAATATGCCGGGTTTCTCAGTTACACAAGATGGCGACGCTATCGCAAGATCAGGAATAAGTATAACATCGTTATCTTTTCTTTGGGGGGGGGGGGGGGGGGGGGGAAAGAGGCTGTAAAAGCCCAGTTTGATCCAGTCACGGTGTTTTCGAACTAGTGTTGGATACCATCCCTCTTCCCCGCACATCTAATGCTCGACATAGTTCCTATATCAGTAGTTCTCAACCGGTGGGGAATCCCCCCCCCCCCCCCCCCCAAATAAGATTATTTCAAGATCGCGTTAATACAAGAACCGATTACTTGATATTGTTTCTTCCTTCATATTTTACGGTTCTGTACGTCTCACCCTTCTAAAATTCATTTTATAAAGCAAGTAGACCCACAAATCACATTTTATGTGGACGTCTAGACTTGTTTTAGTATGTGCTATTAAATTTAGCTTCCATTATTACGTTTACTGTGTAAAAAAAGGGGGGGGGGACTTTTAGGTAGGAAATACGAAAGGGTGGGAATAACGTTCTGAAAATATGGTGAAGGGGAGCACGGCCCAAATGTTTAGGTAGGAAATAAGAAAATGGGGGGGGGGGGGGGGGGGGAAATGACGTTCTGAAAATGTAAAGGTTGAGAACCACTGTCCTATAGTCTCTCTTCCCCCACATCTAGTGTTAGGCACTACAACTCTAAGCCTCACTTCTCCCCACATCGAGTGTTGAACGCGGTATTTATAAGTCTAACTTGCCACACATAACATTCGGACAAATAAAAACACACAAACAATACAATTACGAGAAGCCATTGTTTTAACTGCCTTTAATTATACTAAATTGATGCTGCACGTTAATTTATGTATAGACAACTCGGTAAGGATTGGAATGAAGAATTTACATATATATAGCTTGGTTGTTTTCCGCCATTTATGCCTGGAAAGTTTGTGAACGCTTTTTGACTTTTTGTATGAAAGCTTAGTGACTTCGCTATTAAGTGTGTACTTGAAAGTCGGCCTGCCCAGTCATGCTGACATGAACTCAGTGTAGCCTTGTTTCCTATAAGTATTTCCTTCCTTCAACAGGCTCACTCAAACACACAATATATAATCAGGAATACTGTTCTCAGTTTGCAATGTAACACGAATCTTTTGTTTCCAATAAAGTAGCTTCCATTTGTTTTATCGCAAATTGTGAAAAGAAAAAAGTTTATTAATGTGTGTGTGTGTGTGTGTGTGAGAGAGAGAGAGAGAGAGAGAGAGAGAGAGAGAGAGAGAGAGAGAGAGAGAGAGAGAGAGAGAGAGAGAGAGAGAGAGAGAGAGAGAGAGAGAGAGAGAGAGAGTAAAACAAACAATGGACCTTTTCACTCGTGCTGTGGTTTATTGAAGATATGGTGACAACATAATAGTTATATAGACTAATCAGCGCTTGGCGGGTTTTGTCGTCAAAATAATGCTAGCCATCTTCGTCTTCACTGGTGCATAAGCCAGGTGTGGTCGGGGCCCTTTGGGATCATGTGACACTTGCAGAACAGATAGATAGATCACAGCCTGGAGATGGGGCTGCAGAGAGTGACAAAAGGACATGGCCGGTACTCAGGACTCCGACACATAAATGATAATCAGACTGCTACCATTAGTACTGGGGCTCTACATTGGCTGTTGAAAATGAGCACACTGCACTTATGGGAATGTCTCGAGTCTACAATGTCAGTTCTTGACTCAAGTCCACAGAACATTTCCTGATAGTCCAGGTCAATTAAAATAATCTGCCTTAGTAAGGATTTGAAAACATTACCATCGGACGGGCTGAAAACAGCACTAGCCACTGCAGCCCGTAAACATTACACGTAATTATTTGAGTGCGACTAAATTCTAGTATACAAGTAAACTTTTTAGCATTACTGCCAGGTGTTAAATTACACTTTCACAGAATGTCACTTTGAAGGTTATTTTCTCACCAGTTTATTATGCACTAAATTATCAATTTACATAATATTATTGTTTCATACATCACTTATCTGCCATTTGTTTCCTATTATTTGCATGCTGTAAATTAACATTTTAAAGGTGTGGTTTTGTAATGGTGAACTGATTTGTAAATTACTTTCTCAGAATTTCATGGTTTTTTTTTTAAACAAATTATTGCTTTCATTATTGCTTTGCTGTGCATTTATTTGTATTTTATTACCAATTCTTTCTGTAAATAACCTAATATAATACTTTTGAAATGCATTTATTTTTATTAGATTTATTATTATTGTTGTGCTGTAAATTTCAACTGTACAAACTACAGTATTACTTGCAAGATGCATTTATCAGTTTTATTTTCTTACTGTAAATAACTTAATATACTGATACCTTACAAATGCATTTATTTATATTAGATGCGTATTTACGTTGTGTTGTAAATTACAACTATACATACCATGCAAGATGCATTTAGTTGTGTTTAGTTTCTTGCTGATGCCATGCTGTAAATTTCATTATTGTAGAATATTACCCTGACATGAAACTGACTTGTAAATAGTGCCTTTAAAACACCGTACATGAAGAGTTCACCAACTACCAACAGATTTAATTTACCTTCAGCTGTAGACAGTCAATATTTTATTCGGCACGTTATGAGAAGGAATAAACTAGAAAACTCACAAC
The DNA here is from genome assembly GCA_014155875.1 of Cepaea nemoralis. Lineage (NCBI taxonomy): Eukaryota > Metazoa > Mollusca > Gastropoda > Stylommatophora > Helicidae > Cepaea > Cepaea nemoralis. The sequence continues at coordinate 23,106 of JACEFZ010028319.1, forward strand.
GGGCAAGATTGAGAGGAAAATAAGGGGAAGGCAGTGAGATAAATATCTGGATGATTTGGTCAGCTGGTGTAATCGAGACAAGAGCACAGAAATGATTGACTCTGGTGATCGTGTGATATGACAGAACGTAATTTCCCACGCTTATCGACATGGCACATAATGATGATGATGGTAGTCTTCAAGCAGAGATATGTCTATAATTTCGGCAACCATGTTCTGTTTTATGTTATTTGAGCAATGTGGCTGAGTTTTTACCTTATTTTAAATGACTTTTCCCAAATGTATGAAGTTTGATACTGTCAATGGCCAATCACAGTTAATGAGTTAGGTGACAACCGACGTATAGCATTAACATCATCATCATCATCATGCACAGGTGGTTCACAGAACGATATTCTCCTCTCAACCTGCTGGACATTTTTTAACCCTTCACCAATTCTCCATCTCACGTATTTTCACGCCAAATGTCTTCTTTAATGTCCTCTATCCCATTTCGTCTCAGTCAGCCTCATCTTTTTCTTCCAGTAACATAGCTTCCATTGCTGCTTGTTCTAAACCACTGTGAGATATAATACGGCTGGAGTATTTCAGCTTCTGATATATGAAGCTGTTTACCAGCCAGTTTTTTTTGTTTTTTGTTTAAATCGTCAGATCATCTTCTTGATCAACAGTATTCTAAGAATTTATCTGTAACATTTCAGTTTGAAATACTCAGTTTTCTTCTAGTTATTGTGAAATGGTCCATGATTTCTATCGGTTGGTTGCCACAGGAAAGATGCCTGTACTCAGAATGTTGACATGAATCAGTTTGCTAGAGCAGTGCCATAGGTTCCACATACTGTTGACCCGCTGTACTGCTGAGACCAGACTCTTTCATAATGATTGCGAATAGATCAGACACCAAGTCTGTGAGATGATGGTGGAAATGACCATGTGTTCACAAGCACACACTGTGAACTAACATTTACCATGCAAATTGGTCTGTTCAGTCTCACATCTGCTACTGCCATGGGTTGTAGTTATGCCTTTTTTGAAGCACAATTTAACAAACTATCATCTGTCAAGGTACTAGTATAGTACAGTCTCTTTCATAAAGGAATAAACCATCATATATTACAAGATCAGTGAAAGGACGCGGCGATAACTGATGTGTTTAGATTCTGTCAAAGGCTTTGGTTAAAATGCCAGTTTATGGTCTGACTATCCCTTCTGGTGTTTGATTGTTCACTGCAGCGATGCAGTTACGAGCTGCGATGGCAGCCATGGCATTCCTGGAATCCCACGTGTTGCTGCCCATGTGGGGCAGAATCACACAGTTGTGCATGGACACCAGCGGGTGGTGTTTGGGGAGAGGTTCTGGTTCGGTTACATCCAGGCCAGCAGCTTCAATCTCTCCATTCCTCAGTGCTTCAACCAGGGCATCATGGTCTATCACGCCGCCTCGGCCGCTGTTGATGAGGATGGCAGTGTTCTTCATCTTCTTGAATGTTTCTCTGTTGAACATATGCCGTGTCTAGAAACATAAACAGCAGGTGAGTTAGTGTCAGACTTTGGTTGTGTTAGTGTTAAACATGCATGAATTAGTGTCAAACATTATTTGAGCTGTGTAAATTGTGGCTAAGTTAGTGTGAAACAATGCTGCATTAGTGTGAAACATAAATGAATTAATGTGAAACATGGTTGCATTGGTATCAAACATTGTTTGAGCTGTGTAAGTTGTAGATGAGTTAGTGTCAAACATTGAGTTAATGTGAAACATGGTTGGGTTAGTGTTAAGCGCGGATAAGTTAGACATGTTTGAATTAATATCAAACATGCTTGAATTAGTGTCAACCAATGCTGAGTTAGTGTCAAACATGGCTGAGTTAGTGTGAAACATGGTTGCTTTAGTGTCACACACACAGCTGTGTTAGTGTTACATGTGGATGAGTTAGTGTCAAACATGGTTGCTTTAGTGTCAAACACAGCTAAGTTAGTGTTAAATGTGGATGAGTTAGTGTGAAACAATGTTGAGTTAGTGTGAAACAATGTTGAGTTAGTGTGAAACAATGCTGAGTTAGTGTCAAACCATAATGAGTTAGTGTGAAACAATGTTGAGTTAGTGTCACACATTTCTGAGTTAGTGTTAAACAATGTTGAGTTAGTGTTAAACAATGTTGAGTTAGTGTCACACAATGTTGAGTTAGTGTCACACATTGCTGAGTTAGTGGTAAACAATGTTGAGTTAGTGTTAAACATTGCTGAGTTAGTGTTAAACAATGTTGAGTTAGTGTTAAACAATGTTGAGTTAGTGTCAAACACAGCTAAGTTAGTGTCAAACCATAATGGGTAAGTGTTAAACATGGTTGATTTAGTGTCAACCACAGCTAAGTTAGTGTTAAACAATGTTGAGTTAGTGTCAAACAATGTTGAGTTAGTGTCAAACACAGCTGAGTTAGTGTTAAATGTGGTTGAGTTAGTGTGAAACAATGTTGAGTTAGTGTTAAATGTGGTTGAGTTAGTGTCAAACACAGCTGAGTTAGTGTTAAATGTGGTTGAGTTAGTGTCAAACACAGCTGAGTTAGTGTTAAATGTGGTTGAGTTAGTGTCAAACACAGCTGAGTTAGTGTTAAATGTGCATGAGTTAGTGTCAAACAATGTTGAGTTAGTGTTAAATGTGGTTGAGCTAGTGTCAAACAATGTTGAGTTAGTGTCAAACACAGCTGAGTTAGTGTTAAATGTGCATGAGTTAGTGTCAAACACAGCTGAGTTAGTGTTAAATGTGCATGAGTTAGTGTCAAACAATGTTGAGTTAGTCTCAAACAATGTTGAGTTAAACCTGGATGAGCTAGTGTTCAGTGTCGATGAATTAGAGTCAAACATGGCTACGTTGTGCAAAAGACAATGCTCTTATAACAAGGACAAAATTTCAATAAAATTCATGACTCGCATATTATAAAGACAACATGTTAACAGTATTCCTGACTAGTATATTATGACAAGCTGAAACACTTCTAGAAAACTGAGTTTTCTACTACCTGGGGTGTCAGGTTGCAACACACGCAAATAAAATCACACGTCCGCACAAGCCCGTCAAAGTCTATAAACTGAGCACCAATATCCTTGGCGTAGCTGACCTGAGGAACACAGATTGAATGTCAGTTATGTTCACTCCAAATCACTTCATTCAGGAACAAAGACTGAGGAACACAGATTGAATGTCAGTTATGCTCACTCCAAATCACTTCATTCAGGAACAAAGACTGAGGAACACAGATTGAATGTCAGTTATGCTCACTCCAAATCACTTCATTCAGGAACAAAGACTGAATGTCAGTTATAGTCACAACAGTCATGTTCACACTAATTATACTCGTATCAATTATGTTCACACCAATTCTGTTGACATAAATTATGGCCAAACCTGTTATGTTCACACTAATGATATTCACATCAATTATGTTGACATTAATTATGTTCACCCGCCACATATTATCCATCTTTGCCTCTGTTGTGTTTTTGGATCTCCAAAGATTTGGTTTGAAATAACACACAACACAAGTGCCATGGCTAGAACATGCTGTAGGTATGTGAAGGGTTAGGACCATCAAAGTGTCTGTAGGATCGAGAGCACGGAGCAACAGGTCGCTGGTCCCTCACTATCTCAGTCAACGACGAGATTTGACATTGAAACCTTGTATGATCACACTCATGCCAGTGTTAGCATAATGTCCTAACCATCACACCAATGCTAATCTTATATGTCATGTCTTCTACCAGTTGTGATCCAGAATGCATGTCATGCTTCTTCTAGAAGAGCCTGCAGACATCTTGGTTGGCCGAGTTATTCTTGTTTCTTTTTCTTTCATTCGCTTGAAACATGTCTATAACTGCAATGTTGTCTCTTGTATGAATTTTACTGTCATTTTTAGTTGACTCAGTGGTCGATAGAGTTTATCTTCCATTGTCATCTCTCCAGGCCAGAAGGTTTGCCTAGATGGTAATAGTCTGGGCAGTCTTAGAGTATATGCTCTGCTGTCTGCGACACCAATCCACATGTGAACATGGCTATTTCACCAATCTTGAACTTTGTATACATGTGGTTGTGTAATCTATTGTGTCCTGTTCTGAGGGACAGAATAATAACTTGTTCTGGTCTGTCCATATCGTGGTAGTCGTCTTGAGCAGGTTTTGGTGACTTTCTGACTGATTTGATCATTCTTTTCTTTTGGTGGTATGTAACGGGCACATCAGGTTGTTCTTCTTTTGCTCATTCCTTAGCTAATCGATCAGCTCTCTCATTTCTGGGTACTCCACAGTGAAATGGTATCAACTGTATGGTGACATTACGCGCTGACTGCTAAGTTCAGAAAGTAGTGTACTTAGTACTGGCAATTTCCCAGACAGGAGCGCATAGAGTACTGATTTTGCATCTGTTAATAACACCACAGGTTGTGTACCATGGCTAGTATATAATAATTTCTCTGATGCTATCTTGATTACCTGGATTTCAGCATCATAGTTATGGTAGTGCCGGTCTCCCTGGTCTAGGGGTTACACGACTTTCTCCGTAATCCCGTATACTCTTGTAAGTAACGTGATGTGCGCGAGAATTGGTAGCGGTTCTCTCCGCGTCTGTAACTTACGGGTTATGTGAGCCGGTCGCTCAGAAAGCAGTGACAAACTACTGAGCGTAATCTTGCCAAGAAATCAACAATCAGCTGAAACATGCTGATGTTGACAGCGATGTCCTGCAAAGGATATGTGTGGGGGAAAAAAAGTTATGGTAGTACTTTCCTGTTGGTACTCTGGCCGTGTCCCTAGTATTATTTGGGTATTCTATGCACACTCCAACTCCTCCATTTCGAACAACATTTTGTGCTGACCCATTTGTGTAGATTCGGATCCACAGATCCTGTGGGTATTCTTCATCAAGGAAGTTTAGGGTGGCTGTTCTGCTCTGTACACTGTACTGTTCTTCCTTGTCAACTATTCCTCTCACTTTTGTCTGGATTTATAGTGATAATCTATGTTCCTCTTTCCGTGGAGTTTGTTCTGGAATAGTTTTCAGGGGGATACCAACTGTGGGCAGATCGGTGGTTTCTCTGTAGTCATTTGGCCCGGTGGATAAAACAGCTTCTTTTCAACCGCCCCATAACGAAGTTTTCAAATCTGTTCTTCATAGGGTGGCCTGGCATGCTGAGGAACTTTTCTGCTTGTATTAACATTTTCATATCTCTGCGCTCTCTCAGTGCTTGTGTTCTCCCCATCGTCTCCAACTCCACTATAGGGGTTGATCTCATCCCTCCTGTGGTGACTCTAAGTGCTTGATGTTGCACCTTGTCCAGCTCTTGTAGTGTGGTTTTTTTATGCTGAACACCACGCAGTTGACCCGTATTCCAGGTGTGGTCGTATGCTCTGTTAATAAACTTTGCTAAGTATTTTCCCACTGACTCCCCATGTGGTTCCACTTAGTTTTTTCAGGATGGCTATTTTCCTTCTGGCTTTTGCTACTGCTTTGTTGATGTGCTTTCTCCATGTCAGCCTGCCTTCAAATGTTACTCCGAGGTATGTTGGTTCTTTATCTTATCATAGGGGTATTCCATTTATCTGGTTGATCCCTGCCTTTTGTTTTGGAGAGAGGGTAAATAGAGTGGTGCTGCACTTGTCATAGTTTTTGCTGACACACCATCTATTTGCCCCTGCAACGAATGCATCTACAGCTCTTTGTAGTGATCTGGTGGCCATACTGATGTATGTTCATTTGTGCTCCATAGAACAAGGTCATCAGCGTACATTGCCGCTGTAATTCCATGCGGTAGTTTACCAACAAGATCGTTGATGAAGATTAGAAAAAGTGTGGGGGACAAGACTCCGCCCTGGGGAACACCGTGATGCAGTAGTACTTTCTTACTCTTGAGTCCGTCTCTCTGTGCTCGGGCTCTTCTGTTATGCAAGTATGCTTTCACCCATTTGTACATTCTTCCATTGACTTTATAGTCTCTGTTTCTTCATCAGACCTTCTTCCCAGACTTTGCAAAGGCTGTCTTTAGTTCCCTTCACATAGCCCCTGCACTACCATATTTCCCTTCACATAGCCACTCCACTATTATAGCTACCTTCACATAGCCAATGTACTACTACAGCTCCCTTTACATACACTGCACTACCACAGTTTCCTTCACATAACCACTGCACAACCAGTTCACTTTATATAACAACTGCACTATCACAGCTCCCTTCACATAACCACTGCACTATCACGACTCCCTTCACATAACCGCTATACTATCATAGCTTCCTTCACATAAATGCTGCAATACCATAGCTTCCTTCACATAATCACTGCACTACCACAGCTCCCTTCACATAACCACTGCACTACCACAGCTCCTTTCACATAACCACTGTATTATCATAGCTCCCTTCACATAACCGCTGTACTATCATAGCTCCCTTCACATAACTACTGCACTACCACAGCTCCCTACACATAAACCACTGTACTATCATAGCTCCCTTCACATAACCGCTGTACTATCATAGCTCCCTTCACATAACTACTGCACTACCACAGCTCCCTACACATAACCACTGCTCTACCACAGCTCCATTCACATAACCACTGCACTATCACAGCTCCCTTCACATAACCGCTGTACTATCATAGCTTCCTTCACATAACTGCTGCACTAACATAGCTTCCTTCACATAACCACTGCACTATCACAGCTTCCTTCACACAACCACTGCACTACCACAGCTTCCTTCACATAACCGCTGTACTATCATAGCTCCCTTCACATAACTACTGCACTACCACAGCTCCCCACACATAACCACTGCACTATCACAGCTTCCTTCACATAACCGCTGCACTACCACAGCTCCCTACACATAACCACTGCACTACCACAGCTCCCTTCACATAACCACTGCACTATCACAGCTCCCTTCACATAACCGCTGTACTATCACAGCTTCCTTCACACAACCACTGCACTACCACAGCTTCCTTCACATAACCGCTGTACTACCACAGCTCCCTACACATAACCACTGCACTACCACAGCTCCCTTCACATAACCACTGCACTATCACAGCTCCCTTCACATAACCGCTGTACTATCATAGCTTCCTTCACATAACTGCTGCACTACCATAGCTTCCTTCACATAACCACTGCACTATCACAGCTCCCTTCACATAACCACTGCACTACCACAGCTCCCTTCACATAACCACTGCACTATCACAGCTTCCTTCACATAACCATTGAACTACCATAGCTTCCTTCACATAACCACTGCACTATCACAGCTCCCTTCACATAACCACTGCACTACCATTGCTTCCTTCACACAACCACTGCACTATCACAGCTCCCTTCACATATCTCCACAATCACACAAGACACATTAATTAGTATACAATGAAAATTAGCAGATTACACATGATAATGATGAACTGTAGGTCTAGTGGCAGACTGTTGCATTGGCATTCTGGTAGCAGCCTTATGCATGCATGCATGTGCGTGCTGTTGGTTGTCGGGACTGCTGTCTGTTTCACTTTTGGCATGGAAAGTGAGAAGAATTTTCACTGGCACAGGAATGGAACAATAATGTGGTGACCCATGGCTGTGAAGCTGGAGCTGCGACTAATTAACTAACATGATAGGTTGCTTGCGACAAAAAAAAAAGAGAGTCCAGAAACAGAAATGAGACAACACAGGAGAGAAAAACAAAGATACAAGGAGAAAAATGAAAATAAAACATTTTAAAGACAATTTTAATAATAAAATTAAATCAACAAACCTCCTGTATGTCACAATAGTAGATTTTTGTGAAACCAAAATTTCTCAAGCGGTTAGCAACACCAAAACCAATCCTTCCCAGGCCGTAGACGCCCAGGATCCTGCCAGTGAGTTCAGTGCCACACAACCACATGGGCTTCCACTCACCCCAGTTCCCTGCTTTCACTGCTTCAACACCTGAAATGAAGACGAGCTCCTGTAAGTGCATTTGTAACAGGTTGAGACAGTTCCATGGCATATACTTTTTCCTCTACCTACACCCTCAGATGTCAACCTGATAATAATAATCAATAAACCATGGGTGTACATGATGGCCTGCCACCTCTACAGTAGCATCTGCCATCATGAGCTTACCCATGCTGGATTTAGAACCCACTTGAAGAACCTCAAAACAGCGGTCAAGGAGATTTTTTGAATACACGTATAGAGCTAAAGTTGAAAGTGTGCAGAGCAGAAATACATAAATGGCATCTGATGAAGCCAATCTCTATAGATCTATCTACCAGACAAGTTTAAAGAAAACTTAGTTGCATAACCTTTGCAGGATGTCACAGTCAACCTCAGCATTGTTTGGCTGTTTGTGGTTTTTTGACAAGTTTATGTTCAGTAGTTTGCCAACCAGACAAGTACAAACTGCAAATGCAGATTGTAAATGAGGGAATCGGGGAGAAATTGTATTTATTGAAGGACACAAAAATTTAAAAAACCTGTATTATAGAGCCAGTGGAAGGACAAAGAAACAATGGATAGAAAACCTGAAAGGTACACTAAACAAACACAAGATAAGATGCAAACAAGGCGACACATCATGCCTAGCAATGCAGGATTAGGCTCCTATGACCAGCAAAGTAACCCTCAACAACAATTGTGGATTAGGAAAAGGGACATTATCCACATGGAACTGGACAACTGATAGTAAAATAAAAGTAACGGGCCCTTTCACATGCCTTGTATGGTAATGAGTACATGGTGTTAACTCCATATTGTACAGGCCAATAATCATTCCGGCCGCCTTTACTGCTCCAGACATTTCACGGTACCTAGTTTAGGCTGGGTCGACCTGGCAGCCCGGTCAATTTAAAAAAAAAACCTGCCTTGATATGAATTCGAACATTGTGCTACCACGGCTCCCGGACAGCAGATAGGAGGACCAAAACAAATTTGAATATATATTGCACTGGAAGGTTAACCAGGCCCCCCCCCCCCCCCCCCCCCCCGTTTCCATCCTGTTTCAGGATATTGCGGTCAACATCAGTATCTTTCAGCTGTATGTTGATTCCTAGGCTAGATTATTCATCAGCAAGCCACGACTTTCTAAGCAACCGGCTCCATACTCTCATTAGTCACTGGCGTGACTCGAACCGCTTCCAATTCTCATGCGCTCAGATCAACAAATGCCTGAGGAAATCAGATGTGTTGGCCAAAAGGCATATACACCGCAGTTCTGCTGTAAACAGGCGCAACTCAATTACGTCCAAAACAAACATTTCGGGCGAACAAGGAAGAAAAACACTTCTCATGACAAGATGAAGCTTGTCGGTGTGCAGTTTCATCAAGTCTGTAGGCCAGCACATCCAGCCTCAACAAGTATTTATGTAGATACATGCCCTAGCCCCAGCATGAAAATCCTCTGGGAGATGTTGAGTTAACTCCAATACATTTCTGCTATAGTCATCTATGCCCTGAGGAAGGCCTAGCATGTATCAGAGTGGAGGTGGTGTAGAGACTTTCTTCAGACCTGGTACCAAAGAACCTCTACTCTACCCAAGCCCTGAGACATGTGATGTGTGCAAGATCGTTCTGGAACTTGACACCCATTGAGAGGCCTATTATGATGTAACAAAGTCATGATTCTTCTTCTTCTTCTGTGTTCATCCGGAGTTATTTTTCCGGACGTGATTGCGTTGTGCCTGTTTACAGCAGAGCCGCGTTCTTGCGCCATTAGGCCGACACATCCGACTTCTGCGGGCATTTGTTGACCGGGTTAACCTTCCCGGGGAAAGTCATGATTTAGCACATCACTAATGCCCTGGCTGCGATTAGCCCAATTTTGAACATTTTTTCTTTCCACGGGTTAAAGGTATTTCATTGTCTACAAGTTCAAGTCAGTGCCCTGAGCAACTCCAAGTCAGTGCCCTGAGCAACTCCAAGTCAATGCCCAGGGCAACTCCAAGTCAATGCCCAGGGCAACTCCAAGTCAATGCCCAGGGCAACTCCAAGTCAATGCCCAGGGCAACTCCAAGTCAATGCCCAGGGCAACTCCAAGTCAATGCCCAGGGCAACTCCAAGTCAATGCCCAGGGCAACTCCAAGTCAATGCCCAGGGCAACTCCAAGTCAATGCCCAGGGCAACTCCAAGTCAATGCCCAGGGCAACTCCAGTCAATGCCCAGGGCAACTCCAGTCAATGCCCACGGCAACTCCAACTCAATATCCGGGGCAAAGTCTACCTGCACAGTAGCAGCTTTTTGGATCTCTTTTTGCCTGAGCCGTACTCATTGACCAGTGCAGGAAGCCCTGCCAACAGATAGTCATCAGTGACATAGTTCTTGAGGCCAAGAACCCCTCTTATTGCTACAAAATGATATATAGAAGAGGAGCAACTGCCAAACCATGTGGTGTTTTAATATCCAGCTTGCAGCAAAATCTTCTTGGCAGACATTAGCAATGATGAAAAATGCTGTCATTTTCAAAGACTAACCTTCTGGTGTCCTCCTGGCTGTCATCAGCAACAAGGTGACTGTCAGCTCTGCCACGCTGTCGGTGGAAACACCTGGGGTGTTTGCAACCTGACAACAGTCACATTACTAGTTAAAGTCTTTAACATTAATGACACTTATATAGTATACCTTATAATAAGATATATCAGCAATGATGGTGATGATGGCAAAACTAAGAATTTACTTTAAGAACATATTCGCTATCACAAACTCAAGGGTATATTCATGTTTGCAATGACAAGGACAAATCTATAACTCAGTCTTTAGTTTCATCTACACAGCTGAATATGTATCCATATTTGAACATACAGATATTATCCGCATACAAATTTACAGACTAAGACAATATCAGAACTTACATATTTTATCCATATCTGAACTTTACAGACCTAAGACTATATATATGAACTTAAGACCTAAGACCATATACGAATTTAAGACCTAAGACCATATCCACAGGTACAGACCTAAGACCAAATCCCTAGTTCAGACCTAATACCATATCCACAGGTACAGACCTAAGACCATGGCCACAATTACAGACCTAAGAGTATCCACAGATGTGTATTTAGAACAAATCCACAACTACAATTGACTGAAATATCTATTGGGTGTTAGTAAAGTCTCACTACACTTTGCATCTTTGTATGTAGAACAAATTTGAAAAATAAATTCTGTCTTTAGTTGATAACACCATTCTGTTTGCAGTCTAAAGAATTACTCCAACAGACGACAGCCATTCGCAGCATATTGCTTCACAATGGGCTGTGGAGCATATTTTTTTATGACATCATGTACTTCATTTTTCATATTTGTTCTACACACAAAGTGTAGTGAGACTTTACATACACCCTGTATAATTGTTACCTTAAATCAGTGGTTCTCAACCTTTTTTGGCCCGTGCCCCCCTTCATCATATTTTTAGGACATCAGCTTTAAGGCAATTCCCCCCCCCCCCACCATATTTTTAGAACATCACTCTCCCCCCCCCCCTTTCATATTTCCTCCCTAAAAATTCCCCCTGCCCCTACACAGTATACGTAATAATTGAAGCTAAATTTAATAGCACACACTAAAACAAATCTAGACATCTACATAAAACGTGATTTGCAGATCTACTTACGTTATAAAATGAATTTCAGAAGGGTGATACATACAGAACCGTAAAGTATGAAGGGAAAAACAATATCAAGTAATCAATTCTTGTATTAACGCAATCTAGAAATAATCTTAATTCCCCCCCCCCCCTGGAAACCCTAAAATCCCCCCCACTGGGGGGGGGGGGGTTTGAGAACCACTGCCCTATAAAATATCTACAGCTGTGACCCTAAACAAATTACAACTGCAACATTAAAGACAGGTGAAAAGTTGCACAAAAATGACTAAACACCAAGAGTGGGGATGTTACAGACTGCAGACGTGATATTCATATTCACACAGGGTTACCATCTCATGTTTCAGCCTCATTTACCTACAAGAAAGCTGCCTCTGGATGTTTCATATCCGCTGGACTGGTCACTTGACTCGCATGCCAGATCACAGACTCCCTAAACAAATTTTTTACCGTGAGCTGCGCTGTGGTAAACGTTCCCAAGGCAGTCAGAGAAAACGCTTTAAAGACACTCTGAAGATCTCACTAAAAGCTTTTGGAATTCATCATAATACTTTGGAGACTGCTGCCAAAGACCAACATTCGTGGCATATATCATCACGCTAGGGTGCAGTCACTTGTGAAGCAAACAGGACTGCAAGAGCTTTGAAGAAAAGGCTGGACAGGAAAACCACTGCAGGAGATCCTCCTCCCGTAACATCAGGTATTCTTTGCCCACATTGTCAAAGAAAATTTCGCGCCAAAATAGGCCTTATCAGCCATGTTAGAACTCACGGCTGCAAACTTTCAACCCCACTGGATGGAATGAATGATCATCATCATTCTTGATGGACAAACACCACCACATATCATATGAAAAAAGGGAAGGATGGAAGAAAGAAAGAAAGAAAGAAAGAAAGAAAGAAAGAAAGAAAGAAAGAAAGAAAGAAAGAAAGAAAGAGACAGACAGACAGACAGACAGACAGACAGACAGACAGACAGACAGACAGAAACTTACCATGATGTTTCTTGATGCACACTCCTGAGTGTCGATATTCTCATAGCCCACAGACATCGTGGCAACTATTTTCAACTGGGGACCTAAAGAATAAACAGTGGACAATCATCTGAGATAAGCATTGGACAAACTGGGATATGATGAACAAACACTAGACAATCATCTGAGACAAACTAGCATTGGACAAACTAGAATCTAAAGACCCAGAACACACATCAGACAATCATCTGAGATAAGCATTTGACAATCACATGCCAGGCAATCACATAACAATCACATCAGAGTTAGTTAGTCGACAGATCATCCTCATTGCACATCGAACCATTCAGTCCATAAGTGCTCAGATCCCCTCCTCAGTAAATCCCGCAGAGTGTAGCGGCTAACGTTAGAGCAGATAGATAACGTTAGACTCACATCAGAACCAGTCATCTGAGTGATAATTTGCAAAACAACCATATCAGGGACAATTGTTTGAAAGACAATCATTTCAGAGACAATTAATCATTTGAAAGACCATTTGCTAGACAATCATTTGAGAAGTCCGTTGCCAGACAATCTGATAGGCATCGCCAGGAAATCATATGGCAGAGATTGAGAAATATTCACTTGGTAATCAAGTGAAAGACATTTGCTAGGCAACTAATTGTTAGACAATCATTTGTTAGACAACTCATATGAGAGATAATCATTTAGCAGGAATTCATTTTCCAAACAATAATTTCAGAGACAATCAAATGATTGGTAATGATTTCAGGGGCAATCACATGACTGGTAATCATATCAGAGACATTCATGTGAGTGGTGATAATTTAACATATTTTCAGACCATACATTTCAGAGATGACCATTATTAGGGAATCACATTCCAGACAATCATTTGAGACACATCTGTTTAACAATCATCTGAGACATTTTAATTTCAAGTCTATATCCTTACATGCTCTCGTGTGTTGCCGTGGCCCATAAGGGAAGCAAAGAATAGCAACACTGTAGCCTACCACGCATGTCGTAAGAGGCGACTAAGGAGGCTTGATGGTTCCGTCGCCCTGCTACTGAGTAAGTGCGTGGCGCGACACTGTGAGTTGTGAGTTTTGAGTGAAATGCTTTTGAATCTGCCCGAGGGTTTTTGGAACATGACTGCATGTTCGAAGCGATGGCAGCTGGCTATGTCCCAGAGTTGACCGGTTTTTGCCTTATGCAGAAATGCGTGGCTGCTGGGCTTCTGGTTGACTGCCACTGCCATCGACGATGAACTGTATTTTCGTGGACTGTGTGGGTGAACATCTAGGAAATATCCAGATGGCAAAATGACTGCCGATTCCATCAGAGATAAACTGGATGTTTCGTGGGGGACTATTGTGTTGACATTCTGGTGGCAGCATTATGCACAGTGTATCTGTGCGGGCTGTTGTTTGTCGAGACTCCTGTTTTTTCCACTTTTCACATTGGGCAGTGGGGAGCGTTTTATGTGATATTCACTGGCACAGGAACGGAGCATAATGGGGACGACCCATTGCTGTGAAGTTGGAACCGCGACTAACTAACTAACTAACTAACTAACTACCTAACTAACTAACTAACTAACTTTCTTTACATATTATAATTGAAGAATTAAAGGGAATATGCTTGAGCTCAAGTGTAGTCCATACACATGCTAATATTTCTAATGCACTGGACTGATTTTTACATGTGGATTTGCTTTCCCTATTACCAGTGTCCCTTGCCATCAGGTGAACCCACTCTGATTTCAGAGGTACTTGCAACTTAGATCCCCCAAAAAAGGACGAGATGTCAACATTTTAGTCCAATTGACCAGTGATTGGGTTGAACCCGCTGCGTCAGTACTCAGGAGGTTTAAGAACAAGGGCGCTTATCCATTCGGCCATGCTGACCTCCCTGTACAGCCGGGAATCTTGGAATGTGAATGGAGGCATGATTTCTTATGTGAATGATGCGTAAATCTTGGACTGTGGGAGTAACTAACAACTGCCTCAATGAGCTTAATGAAAATAGATAATTATACAGAATAATAAGAAATTGATAGACAGTGTTCTCTAATGTGTCTAGAAAGATCAGCACTAGAATAGGCAGAGGCAGATGGATAAATGATGATGGATATTCTAAGACACTGGCTCTGAGGCAGATGGATAAATGATGTTGGATATTCTAAGACAGTGGCACTGAGGCAGATGGATAAATGATGTTGGATATTCTAAGAGACTGGCTCTGAGGCAGATGGATAAATGATGTTGGATATTCTAAGACACTGGCACTGAGGCAGATGGATAAATGATGTTGGATATTTTTAGACAGTGGCACTGAGGCAGATGGATAAGTGATGATGGATATTCTAAGACACTGGCTCTGAGGCAGATGGATAAATGATGTTGGATATTCTAATACAGTGGCTCTGAGGCAGATGGATAAATGATGTTGGATATTCTAAGACAGTGGCACTGAGGCAGATGGATAAGTGATGATGGATATTCTAAGACACTGGCTCTGAGGCAGATGGATAAATGATGTTGGATATTCTAAGACAGTGGCACTGAGGCAGATGGATAAGTGATGATGGATATTCTAAGACACTGGCTCTGAGGCAGATGGATAAATGATGTTGGATATTCTAAGACAGTGGCACTGAGGCAGATGGATAAGTGATGATGGATATTCTAAGACACTGGCACTGAGGCAGATGGATAAATATTGATGGATATTCTAAGACAGTGGCACTGAAGCAGATGGATGAATGATGATGGATATTCTAAGACAGTGACACTAAGGTAGATGGATAAATGATGTTGGATATTCTCAAACACTGGCACTGAGGCAGATGGATAAATGATGATGGATATTCTAAGACAGTGGCACTGAGGAATATGACCACAAGAACAAACTCAGAACACCAAGGCTCAAGATCTGTGGGGAGAAAATGCCTACATCATTTGGCAAGGTACATGATAGTGATGGTCTTTAAATAGGAATGCTGATATGTCAAGATTGACGTGCATACCAAGACCTCCCTTCGCCTCCACATGGAACAAGGCAAATAAGAGAGGATAGGCCAAGGTCTCCACTCTGATGAAGCCTTGTGAGTACTGGGGTGTATTTTTTAATGACAGTGCAGTTTGAAAATATTGCTGTTCCAAGTTGTGTATTTACCTACTGTGGAGTTCATGCAACGGCAATATTTTCAAAAACTGCACAGTCATTAAAAATACACCCTGTACAAACTTTGCACCCTGTAAGACTCCAAGAGCGAGATAGCAGTTCCCCACAGTGATGGTAGACAATCAGCACTCACCGCTTGGAGGGCTTAAAGATATGCTGGGACTTAGCATAGTCTTTGCCTATGGGGAGGAAAACCAAGTTATAACAATCCTTCAATTCTCAAAAGCCATACAAGAGTGAACATGAACAGACTGGACAACAGTCTTTAAATTTTTAAGTATATTGTTGGCCAGGCTGGTCTAGGGGTATTTTTATTTGCTTAGGGCAGTGGTTCTCAACTGGTGAGGAATCCCCCCCCCCCCCCAGGGGGGAATTTTAGGGTTTCCAGGGGGGGAATTAAGATTATTTCTAAATCATGTTAATACAATAACCGATTACTTGATATTGTTTTTCCCTTCATACTGTACGTTTCTGTACGTCTCACCCTTCTAAAATTCAATTTATAAAGTAAGTAGACCCACAAATCATGTTTTATGTGGATGTCTAGACTTGTTTTAGTATGTGCTATTAAATTTAGCTTCCATTATTACGTATACTGTGTAGGGGTAGGGACGGGATGTTTAGGTAGGAAATACGAAAGGGGGGAATGACGTTCTGAAATATGGTGAAGGGGGGCACGAGCCAAAAAAGGTTGAGAACCACTGGCTTAGGGTATGAAAGGAACCCGAGTTCAATTCCAGTAGGTCCCAATTTCACAGTGGGAGGTGCGGCTGGAAGGGTATCATCATCATGTGCCATGCTGGTAAGTGTGGGTGGTCATGTTTCGCCATCTTAACGATCACCAGTCGTGGACCAGCTCTGTTTATTATCCCGACCATATAGGAGTTATAGGGTTCGGTTTATAATGTATAATGTTTGTTTCCAGAATAGGGCTGGGAAACCGCACATCTCCTTGGTCTCTTGGATAGTGATATAAAATCACTAGCCTTCTCGGATAAGACGAAAAACAGTAGAACCTGCGTGCAAGTTGTGCATGTTAAAAATTCACGGCAGTTGGAAACTGCAAAGATTAAACCGTAAGGACACTGCCCTTACAAAATTATGAACAAAAAAAAAAAACCAACCCACTGGTAGACATAACCATGTAATCTGTCTAGAGGAAGCAGACCTTACTCGAATATAGAAATCAGACACACTGGCCTATGAGATGCACAGCTAGGTGTGAAGAACTCTCCCCGAAAGAAGCATGCTCAAATGTCTTAAGAAACCCCTGGGAAGGTTAACCCGGTCAACAAATGCCGGCAGAAGTCAGATGTGTTGGCCTAACGGCGCAAGAACGCAGCTCTGCTGTAAACATGCACAACGCAGCAATTACGTCCAAAAAGACTCTGGATGAATGCAGAAGAAGAAGAAAGAGGCATGCAGAAGAAGAAGAAAGAGGCATACATAAGAAGAAAGTAAGTATCTGAAATGGAAGAAGTACTGACTTTGTATTTTAAAACTTGGATTCAGGTAAATTTATAAGTAAACGCCAACCATACTGGTCAAAATATATTAGGTAAATGTTAAGTAGCTCGCATGAGCCATTATCATCATCATCATTATCTTCCACTTTTGGCGTTCCAACACCCGATGGGTGGCACTGGATAGCGATGGATGGCATTGATGTAGGGCCAGTGCTGGTAGTTGATGGTGTTGCATTCTAACGAGATGTCCAAACAACTCATAATTAGCAAATTACACAGCACATGAATCCTCATATGTTGGGTTCACGTCTTTGCTCTCTGGGGGATTTCTTCTCCGAACTCCTCAGAATATATGTTAACTGACATTTTAACCCATAGCCGTAGTATTGAAAATGCGGTTTTCACAACTTTCTAGTTAGTCGTCTGAATACCATCACGCATATTGAACCGTATTGTCCGTAAGTGTTTGAACCCCCTCCTCATCATGTACCAGCCAACGACTCCAGTTCGGTGTTGGTTGGCTATTCTTCTTTGCCCCTCAACATAGCGCTATTGTGAGTCTCCGTGGCGAAGTAGTCAAGCCGTCTGACTCAGGCTTCGAAGGTTGTGGGTTCAAATCCGGGCCGCGTCCTTCGGTTCACGAGTGCACTTTTCGCAGGTTCTAGGGGTCGTCGCTGGAGCTACGGAGTTCATGCTGTGTACGACACTTTCGGCAGTTCGCTGCGGAAAGAGACTGAGCCATGTGGGATAAAAGCCGGTGCAATTAAGTCGACCTTGTCGACTTTTAAGCGACTGTTTAAGCTATTATGGGCTATTGTCTGACTTCCTAACTATTTAGTACACTAGATAAATGAAACATTTCATAAAAGACATTTCACAATGAAATAAACTAACATTTTAAGCACAACTGCAACGATTTATATAACAAACCACACCGTGAAACAGGACGACAATTCAAACTGAAAGGCGCCGTTAACTACCTACCAGTCAATGCCACAACGGCGTACAAACTACAAACTAAAATATCGTTTAATTTTAACAAGAAGCCTAAGAGTTGTAAACAGTTGTAATTAATGTCGTTAAATAACAAGCTGTCTTACCGGCTGCGTCCAGGACTTCTCTGTCTATCCTGTCCGTTAGCATACACAACAAGGCATCGTATCGCTTAGACCGCATCTTGTCAATGAGAACACTGCGAGGGATCACTTCATCATCATCCCAGAAATCAACCTGAAACCGCTCCGCTAATTTGTCAAACCCCGGCTTCGGAATCCTACGAGTTACATAAACAATCTTGTCTGGCATTATTAAAGCTCACTACAAAGAGAAACCGCAATGAATTTATGATGTACAAAGGATTCAATTTCAGTTTCTCGATGCCGATCTTTCCTGTCGCCGGGGTTTTTGTAGAGGCAGACGTTTGCAACGGAGTGATTTCATTGGTTGAACGGGTTACTTCCGGGGGCGGTGTGCGGTTGTCTTTTGAAAGTAATTCTTTTGGGATTGTCTTTTTGCTATGTATAAAATGTATACTAGAAATATACGTTATGGGTGGGTAGACGTTTGTGTTGAGTGAGTTTGTTGTATTTCGTGGTCAGGGGTTCTGAACTTGTTGTTATTGCTTTGGAATGCTTCAGAAATCTGAAACTAATTGATACTTTTATTACAGAAATTAATGTGGATGTGTGAGTCCACAAGGAAGAAGGAGGAAGAGAAAGAAGAGGGAGTCAAGAAGAAGAGGAAGAGAAGGAAGAAGTAAAAGAAGAAGAAAGAGGAGGAGGTGGGGGAGACGAAGGAGAAAAAGAAGAAGAAGAAGAACTTAACAGCCTGTTAACTTCTTTTAAATCTGTGTGACCCACTATTCCCCCCCCCCACTTACTTAACACACGGTTATCCCCATAAGTGCTCCAGTTTACTTCCAAAGATCCCACAAGGAGCATCTCAGTACAGTGCATGAAACCCATAGCCTGGATAGTGTTCAAGTGTCTATATTAAACTCGCACGTGCTCTAATTATTCTTTTGTAAAAAAAAGTATTTCTAATTTTTAAATTTAACATGTGCAGAGAGAAGGCATGACAAAGAGGTATGCAACGCTCCAGCTAAAACTTCCTGCAGGCGCGGGTTCATTCCACACACCTGTCAGTTGGATATAAACGTTGACTTCTTGTTCAGAAATCAATGGCAAACTACTGGTCGTAAAATTCCCTTGAAAATTAACCTGGAGTTGAGATCTCAATGTCCTGCAAAAGACATGCCGCGCTGTTTCTTTTGTGTGTTTTGTTTTAAATATTTTTTTAGCACAAGCTTAAGAAACAATACAGTGTAATATACGGGTTAGTTAGTTGCATATGGCCCTAAGCCTTGGTTGGCGACTGGTCTAGGATCGAAGCTCCGACAGGCGGACAGTTAGAGCATTGCTTTGCTGATCCGGCAGCTTCTGCAGCTTGTCTTGTTCCAGATGTAGGGGTGTTACCTTTCCTCTGGAGTGAACTAGGCGGGCCGAGAGAGGGATCATGCTGCATGGGCAACACATGATCTCTATATTTTAGCCCAGGCTTTGTGCTATGGAGAGGCAATAACTCCATCCCTGGTCTTAACTGGTCTCGGAATCAAAGCGAGAGGCAACTGTTACGGGTTATAAGTCCTTGTCAGTTGGCGTAGACATGGGGCGCCATGCGTTGCCTCTGACGGTGGGAGACACCTATAGGTGTCACTGATCAGCTACCGCCCGCCTCAAGCTGGGCAGCCCCCAGCCAATTGGGTGCTGATCCGCCACAGCCTGCCTGCTTCAATGGGTGCTTGGGGCTAGGACAAAATCTGAATCGCAGGTATTTAAACCAATGCACCTGGCACTCATAAAAATAAGAATTCAAACCTCAAGCTACGGCTTGCTACCTGGAACATATGAACCATGTGTCCAGGATTTTCCACTGACTTGACCAATATTGACGATGTGAGAAAAACGGCTGTGATTGATGCCGAACTCAATCGTCTTAACATTGATATTGCTGGCCTGCAGGAGACTCGCCTCGCTGAGGAAGGGTCACTCAGGGAAAACAACTACACCTTTTTCTGGAAGGGTAGAGGGCAGGCAGAAAAAAGGCAACACGGTGTGGGCTTTGCAGTGAAGAATTCGCTACTGGGAATGATTGAAATTCCAGCAGGAGGAAATGAAAGACTATTATCCCTGCGCTTGGCAACCTCTTTTGGGTTTGCCACCATTATTACTGCATATGCACCGACACTCGATTCCTCTGATGATGTGAAGGATTTGTTCTATGAGGAGTTAGACTCCGTGATCAAGGCAGTTCCAAAATCTGACTACATTTATATGCTCCGTGATTTCAATGCTCGTGTGGGCAAGGACTCAAGTTCATGGCCAGTGTGCCTTGGAAAATACAACATCGGTCGCATGAATGAAAATGGGCAAAGGCTGCTGGAGCATTGCACCAGTAATGACCTATGTATTACAAACTCTTTTTTTAAAACAAAAGAGATGCATAAGGTCACATGGAAACATCCAAGATCCGGCCATTGGCACCAGCTGGACTTCATCATCACACGGAGACAACATCTGAACCATATATCATTGACTCGTAGTTACCACAGTGCTGACTGTGATACGGATCATTCTTTGGTTGTTGCAAGGGTTAGACTGAGACCAAAGAGAATCTACACAGCTAAACACAAATCTAGCCACAGGATTAATATTATTAACACTCATGATCCTGAAAAGTGCTTTCAGTTTCAACAGCAACTTGAAGATGCTTTCACTGATACACCAGAAAATTGTACAGTAAATGAAAAGTGGGGTCAAATTAAGGAAACTCTTTATAAAACTGCCGTAGGGGTTTACGGCACTGTGGATCATAAGAGGCAGGACTGGTTTGCGGCCAACAGCGAGACTCTGCAGCCCCTGATTGATAAGAAGAAGAAAGCTCTCTTAAGAAACAAGGAAAGACCAACGCGTAACACTCTGAGTGAGCTAAGGCAAGCTAGGAAGGATGTGCAAAAGGCTGCCAGGCAGTGTGCAAATGATTATTGGATCAAGTTATGTGAGTCCATTCAAATCGCAAGTGATAAGGGAGACATAAGAAGCATGTATGAAGGAATAAAGAAAGCTTGTGGTCCAGTGATCAAAAGAAGTGCACCATTGAAAACCTTGACTGGAGAAGTCATCACTGATAAGAAACAGCAGATGGACAGATGGGTAGAGCACTATTTGGAGCTTTACTCAAGTGAGACCAAACTAGCGGATGATGCCCTCAACGCCATAGAGGCTCTACCAACTCTTGACCACCTGGACACACTTCCCACCATAACAGAAGTTAAGTGTGCTATAAATGAACTTGCATCTGGCAAGGCTCCAGGTAAGGATGGGATTCCAATAGAGGTTATCAGGAGTGGGCAAGACACACTCACTATACAGATCCACCAGCTAATAGAGCTATGCTGGCGTGAAGGACAAGTCCCACAGGATTTCAAAGATTCAAGCATCATAACACTGTACAAGAACAAGGGCGATCGGAGCGACTGCAACAACTATAGGGGTATCTCACTTCTGTGTATTGTTGGAAAAGTATTTGCCAGAATTGTTCTACGCAGACTTCAAGTCCTAGGAGATCAAGTCTACCCCGAATCACAGTGTGGCTTTCGACAGAACCGGTCTACCACTGATATGATATTCTCATTGCGACAAATGCAAGAAAAATGCCGTGAACAGAATCAACCACTGTTTATTGCCTTCATCGACCTCACAAAGGCATTTGATTTGGTCAGTCGTGAGGGTCTGTTCAAGGCACTAAAGAAGATTGGCTGCCCACCAACTCTTCTGTCCATTGTGGAATCGTTCCACACAGGCATGAAGGGTATAATCAAGTTTGATGGTGCAACTTCTGAAGAATTTGAAATCAAGAGTGGAGTTAAGCAAGGTTGTGTACTAGCTCCCACCCTCTTTGGAATATACTTTTCACTTCTACTGAAATATGCATTTCGTGATCAGGATGGTGGTATATACATTCACTCACGCTCAGATGGCGGCCTCTACAATGCTCAGAGATTGAAGGCTAAGACCAAAATTAGGAGGGTACTGATCAGAGAGTTGCTTTTTGCAGATGATGCTGCAGTTACGACCCACTCTGAGGAAGAATTGCAATGTCTACTATCTGCATTCTCCAATGCTTGTTCTGAATTTGGTTTAACAATTAGCAAAAAGAAGACACAGATTATGTCACAAGGTGCACATGAGGTACCATCAATCTTTATTGACGACGCCGAACTAGAGATAGTAGACCATTTTACATATCTAGGATCAGTGGTAAATAGCAAATTATCCCTAGATCAGGAAATCAACATCCGGATTGGTAAGGCAGCAACAACAATGAACAGGTTAAGAAAAAGAGTCTGGGAGAACAGGAAGCTTACTGCCAAAACAAAAGTCCTTGTCTATCAAGCCTGTGTCCTTAGTACTCTTCTCTATGGCAGTGAAACCTGGACAACTTACTCACACCAAGAGAACAATTTAAACAGCTTTCATATGCGGTGTCTGCGAAGAATTCTTGGTATTAAGTGGCAAGACAAAATCACAAATACTGAAGTATTGGAAAGATCAGGTTGTGTGACCGTTTATTCCATGCTCAGTCTTCGTAGACTTAGATGGATAGGACATCTTAGGAGGATGGATGATGGTAGAATACCAAAGGATATCTTTTTTGGTGAATTACAGATGGGTAAGAGATCTCAGGGTCGGCCTCTACTACGATACAAAGATGTGTGTAAGCGGGACATGATTGATACAGGCATTGATAATGCACATTGGGAGCAAGTCGCCGCTGAACGTGTTGCATGGAGGGCAAATATCAGAAATGGAATAAAGTCAAAGGAGAAAATTATTGCAGAAAAGTCACACACCAAGCGTTTGAGACGTAAGATGGTGCATGATGGTGGAAATGACCACGTGTTCACATGCACCCACTGTGAACGGACATTTACAGCGCAAATTGGCCTTATCAGTCACACTCGCTACCGCCATAGTTAAAAGTTATTATGCCTTTTTAAAGCACAAACTATCGTCTGTCAAGACGGCAAGGTGCCAATGGAGTTGCATATCCTTTACAGGACGTCGCAGTCAACCGCAGCATTTTTTGGCTGTTTGTGATCTCTTGGCAAGTTTACGTTCAGGAGTGTGCCATGACTTTCTGAACGACCGGCACCATATGTTATCTTTCCCCACCCAGATAACGCACAATCTAAAATTAACCCGATACCCTCCAGGTTTTGCTAGCCAGATTTAAGAACCCCCAATACGCGACCACTGGCTGGTCTACCGGCAACTGCACTCGATTATTGCAGCATCTTTCAGGGAGCAGTCAGGGAATTAAATAAATAAAATAACGCAATAGGCTACGTGTCTTCTACGTTTTGCCATAATGAGACCGAGATGACGAAATCGATCGATTCACAACACCGGATTGTTCCTGATATCAGCTGGCTTTTTAAAAAGCTGGTTGAGGCGTAATATGACGTCTTAATTAAAAACACAAAAATTGTTATTTTTACAGGAGGTTGAGCAGCTGGCCGATTGGCTAGAATGCTGGATTCTCCTTCAGGAGACCCGGGTTCGAATCCTCTGTAAGGTGTAGAGATTTGTTTCTGTCGTTGGCAAAAAGATAACACTAACCTGCACAGTTCGAGGCAACTGCTCTAGCCAGGCGGCCTAGGCTCAACTCAAGCCCCCCCCCCCCCTTTCCCCTCCCCATTGCCATACACCGCAATGTACTATTAACTACTATATTGGCAGTAATTGACAATGATAGTTGCGGTCAACTCCAACTTTTATTGTAACAGACAAGAGAAAAATACTGCTGCGGTATTATACCAATATAACACGAAAACAGTTATTGTTATATTCTGCTGCAGCCGTTTTTGATTTTTGCTCGCTCGCTGTGAACTCAAGCGTGGTTCAAACGCGTAGTGTACTCATACTTCTAATAGCTGCCACTACTGGCTAGTGAACTGGACTGATTGTTTTTGCCGTGGATTAGCTTTTCTTATTACCAGTGTCCTCCGCCTTCAGTCAGGCCTTCTGAGGTACTTGTAATTTACGTCCCCAAGATAAGAACGAGAAGTCAACATTTTAGTGCAACTGACCTGTCTAGGGGGTTGAACCCGCTACCTCGGTATCAACACACCGGAAGTTTAAGAGCGGGTATTCTTATCCATCCGGCCACGCTGACCTGTGCCGTTATTTCTCTTGTCTTCTTCTTCTTCTTCTTCTTCGTTCATCCGGAGTTTTTTTTTTTTTGATGTGATTGCGTTGTGCCTGTTTACAGCAGAGCTGCGTTCTTGCGCCGTTAGGCCGACACATCCGACTTCTGCGGGCATTTGTTGACCGGGTTAACCTTCCCGGGGGTTTCTTAGGACGTTTGACTCTCACTGTTGTGGTGTTATCTCCCATCCTAGCTGGCCCATATAGAACAGCCAAAGACATCCTGGTCAGCCCTCAAGGGAAGGCAGGGGCAGACCATGGGCATTCCCCGCCATCCAAGGAGGCTTCCATACTTGCAGAGCCAACACACAGCGCTCTGGTACTGGGCTCACCCAAGGAATCGTCACGTCCTGCACATGGCTGCTTAGCCTCACTTCCGTATATTGGGCCTTCCGTTCACCATAGGCTGTTCTTCCGGAAACCAGAAGAATGCAGTGTGCAGATGACATCCACACAGTGAGCTTTCGATTCGGACTTTCTGCACAATGGATTTGCTATCCGAGCAATATTCCATTTCGTGCCACTAGGACACTTTTTCCACCTTTTTTGAAAGTGCACACAGTGAGCTTTTGATTCGGACTTTCCACGTAATGGATCTCCTATCCAGCAATATTCCATTTCATGCCTCTGGGAGGCTTTGTAACCGACATACCTGTGGTATGAAGTGTGGCAGTCTGAATACTTCTTCATACACCTTTAAATGTCAACCTGTATGTAGTTAAAGTAAGCTACGGTCAACTTGAGCTTGTTGATATCTCCATAGAGCTTGTCCTCAAATGAAGCAGGTGTGGGCCAAACTATCTTTCTCTGTTCTGCATATATTGGGCAATCCTGAAGCAAATGTTTTGCTGTCATTTTTCCAGTTCGACAATTACATTCATCGGTATCTCCTATCTTTAGTTTATTGAACAAATGGTATTTCAGCCTGTTATGTCCTGTGCGGAGTCTGAAGATTGCTACTTGTTCTCTTCTGTCGAGTTTGTAATATGCATCATCCTTCTGGTGGCATGGATGCTCTGATTCCCATTTGGTTCTATAGGTGCTTTTTATCAACCTCTTTGCCTCATTATAGGTTATGTCTATGTCAGGCTGTGGTAGTCGTCCGCCCTCTTTTGCCAGTCTGTCAGCCTCTTCATTTCCGGGTATACTGCAATGTGATGGGATCCACTGTATTACAACTTTTTTGGATTTCTGGCATAGACCATGGAGTGCTGCTCTTAGGTCAGCTATTTCTGTGCTGTTATTGCTCTTCAGTATTGAGACAGCTGACTTTGCATCTGTGAAGATAGCTATTTGCTTCTCTTTATTTTCCTCCATCAAGAGCATTTCTGCTGCAGTTTTCAGAGCCTCTACCTCCACTTTGAAGTTACTTGAAAACTTTCCAGTTGCCACTGAATGTGTTTTTTTCACTCCTTTTTTTTAAATTTAGGAGAATTCCTCCTCCTCCATTCTCTGTTGAATTTTTGGCTGATCCATCTGTATATGCATGGGTCCAATTGCTGCTTGGGTAATGTTCTTTTATGTAGTTTAGGGTTATTTCTCTTCTTTCGGTTTCATGCTGAGTGTTCTTTTTCTCAATACCAGGAATGTTTTCTATCATCTCAGGCAGTTGCTGCTGTCTCCAAGCTGGGAACTTGTCTGCATTGTAAATAGGTTTGACTGTTGATATGTTAAGTATGGGATCTGCCCTAATCTTTCGTTTTGCAGTTTCTACAAAGTTGCTACGCTTCAGTCGTCCCTTTCCAAAACCACTAAACCTTTTACACATAGGGTGGTCTGTCAATCTTCTAAATTTTTCTGCTTGTTGCTGGGCTCTGCTATCTCTTCTATCCTGCATTGGTTGTAAACAAGTGATCTTTTCAAGTTCATTAATAGGCGTTGTCTTCAGGCTTCCAGTTATGATTCGCATTCCTTGATTTTGGACTCTACTTATTTTGTTAAAGTTTGACTTAGCTGCTGTTGCCCAAGCTGCAATGCCATATTCCAGTACTGGCCTCACCCGTCCAGTATATAACTTCTTGAGAACTTTCTCATCTGCTCCCCACGTTGTACCAGCAAGCTTTTTCATGATTGCCATTCTTTGCCTTGCTCTTGTTCGATTTTTCTCAACCTGTGTTTTCCATGTCAGGCGACGATCAAAGGTGACTCCGAGATAGTTTGGATTTTCTTCATGGCGCAATATTTTTCCATTCAATACCAGCTTAGGTTGTTGAGTTTTATTTGAGAGGGAGAACACTGTGCATGTTGTTTTCTCCTCACTTATCTTCACTAGCCATGATTTTGACCAGTCCTCTAGTGCTAATAAGGCTTGCTGTATTCTGCTGTTAGCTGTACTAATATATTCTTCAGATGTCCATATGGCTAGGTCATCTGCAAAGGATGATGTGTGTACTCTGGCTGGAAAATTTTCTGTGATGTCGTTTATATATGCTAGGAATAATGTTGGTGAAAGAACTCCTCCTTGGGGACACCTTGCTCCAATAG
Organism: Cepaea nemoralis; assembly: GCA_014155875.1. Taxonomy (NCBI): domain Eukaryota; kingdom Metazoa; phylum Mollusca; class Gastropoda; order Stylommatophora; family Helicidae; genus Cepaea; species Cepaea nemoralis. The sequence continues at coordinate 50,114 of JACEFZ010028319.1, forward strand.
CATCATTTTGCTGGTTTGTCCTTGTACTTTTGTCCTGGCAGTTCTGTTCTCAAGGTAGTGGCTGATCCATTTGTACATTTTCCCACAAACATGCATTTTTTGCAGTTTTACTTTCAGTCCTTCCTTCCATACTTTATCAAATGCTTTTTCTAAATCTATCCAGACCGCTAGTGTGTGCTTTTTCTCTTGGAAGGCATCCTCTATTTCCTGAGCTATATAGGTTATTTGATCTTCAGTGGATCTGTACTTTCTGAATCCTGCTTGGTGTGGTGTTAAGAGTTTGTTTTCTTCCAGATGCCATGTTAGCCTGCCATTGATAATGCGTTCCATTAATTTTCCTACACAGCTAAGTAGACTGATAGGTCGATAGCCATTTGGTTCTTCCAGGTCTTTTCCTTTCTTTGGGATTGGTATTAGTATAGCTTCCTTCCATGCCTGTGGGACTATTCCCCTCTTCCAGCTGTAATTTAAGACTGCTAGTAGTTTCTTTTTTGCCTTAGTGCCTAGTCCTATTAGCATTTCATTTGTGATTCCATCCTTTCCTGGTGATTTCTTCTTTTTTAGGGTATTCATTGCCTGTTCCATTTCTTCCATTGTTAGATTTGCCATCATATATTCTGCTGCTGTCTCTGTATTTGTATGATGTATCTGTTTGTCTTTGATTGCTTTCTTCTGTTCGGTTGTAATATCAATGTGGTTTGCATTTGCATAGTGTTCCATTAGTGCATTTGCAGCCGTTTTTCCTGTAAGCAAGGCATTTCCTTGTTTAATTGTTATTTGTTTGTTGCTAGGTCCTTCATTGTTCATGGCTTTCACTAGTTTCCATAGTTTGTTTCCATCCCTGTCAAAATTCAGGTTTTCTGTTTTTTTCCCTCCAACAATCTCTTGTTGTTTGATTTACTGTTCTTGTATATTTTGCTGAGATGGCTTTGAGAGAGCTGTTTGCTTCAATTGTTTGTTCTCTCTCTGCTGTCTTCCTGGCATCTTCAACTTTGTCCTCCAAACTTTGTAGTTCTTCAGTCCAGTATGGTTTGTAATTTTTCCTCGCTCCTCTTGGAATGGACTCAGTGGCTGCCTGTATTATCGCTCTGTTTAGACTTTCCACCATTTGCTTTATGTTGCCATATCGTGTATTTATGTTTTCACAATATTTGTCTGTTAGTATGGCAAATCTGTCCCAATCTGCTCGTTTGTAATTCCAGCGGGGCAAGGGCTTTTGTTCCTGTGGAACATACTCCATATTCATTACAAGCTTGATTGGTCTGTGGTCACTACCTGCTAATTGGTCCAGCACATGGCGATCGATTTTGTGGAGGATGTCTCCTGTGCAGAAAGCTAAGTCTGGAGTAGAAGAGTTAAGCCATCTTCTGGAGTAGAAGCTCGGTGTGTCATCCGCTTTGTTGAGTAGATGGAGATTTGAGTCTTCCCAGTCCTCCAATTCATCTCCTCTTTTGTCAGTATCTGGGTATCCCCATCTTTCTGAACGGCTATTAAAGTCTCCGACAATAATGCAGTTTGTGTCAGTTATTTTCATGTTTGAGAGTGTAAGGTCCTTATCTGCTGGGCTATACAGATTGTAGATTCTTATTTTCACGTCCTTTATCATTATATCAACACCTATAATTTCCGTTTGGTTGTCAGAGATCACAGATACTTCGCTGCAAGGTATTGTATTTCGTGTAAGTATTAGAACTCCTCCTTTGTGTCCTTCGCGGTCGAAACGTGTGGCCTGATATCCTCTGACTGAGAATTTGTGATTGGCGTTGAGGTGTGTCTCTTGAATGCATGCCACATCTATTCTATCTTTATGAAGACGCTGTGTTAGGGAGTCTTTCTTCTTGTAAACTCCTTCGGCATTCCACTGTAGTATGTTGAGTGTCCGGGGTATTTGGTCAATAGCTCTTAACCTACTCCTCTGTGCCTTGACTCCACAGCACAGGGGAAGGTGACCACCAGTAGTCATGGGTGGACCCCCTCGAGGCAGGGGGCCCGGCACTATCGCCGCCTGATGGGACTTCACGGGATTAGCACCATAACGATTAATTTTGATTTGTGACATCATGAATTAAGTTACGTTGCACTTCTTTGTCAAGCCTGTGGCTCAGTACATCCGATTTCGACAAGCATTTATTCGGGATGCTTTCCCTAGCCTTTGACTGTCCACAGTCTACCTACAAGGCAGCAGGTTTTACGTTGCACTGCTTTGTCAAGCCTGTGGCTCAGTACATCCGATTTCGACAAGCATTTATTCGGGATGCTTTCCCTAGCCTTTGACTGTCCCCAGTCTACCTACAAGGCAGCAGGTTTTACGTTGCACTGCTTTGTCAAGCCTGTGGCTCAGTACATCCGATTTCGACAAGCATTTATTCGGGATGCTTTCCCTAGCCTTTGACTGTCCCCAGTCTACCTACAAGGCAGCAGGTTTTACGTTGCACTGCTTTGTCAAGCCTGTGGCTCAGTAAATCCGATTTCGACAAGCATTTATTCGGGATGCGTTCCCTAGCCTTTGACTGTCCCCAGTCTACCTACAAGGCAGCAGGTTTGTGTGTCTCTTCGTCTGGTCCCTCTCCCTTGACCTGTCCGACATGGGTGGCCCTACCAGTAGCTGTGCTACTGTCGGCATAGCTCTTGGGGTCATTGGGACGCACAAGCCCCTCTACCTCGTCACGGTGGACACACAGCAGAGGGGATTTCTCTTGTCTGATGCTCTGTTTTCTAAACCACGTTTTCACTTCACATTCAACTTCGGCATCATTCGCGAAATGTCTCCCGCCAAGGTGGATAGTCAGTGTTTATGCTGACAAATGTTTGTCCCGTAAAGCGGTGCATAGCTGGGTAGAAAAAGTTACGAGGGCGAGTCAATAAATAAGTCACACAGTTCTGTGGGATGGCAGGTAAATGAAGAAGAAAAAAACACGCAGTTGTATGCAGCCGGTTTGGGAGGACTGATAAAACGATGTTATAAGTGCATCAATGTTGGTGGAAATTATGTTGAGAAATAAAGGGACAATGGATGTATAAAAATAAACTGATTTCAAGTTGTTATCATATTTAGTTATTTTTCTACAGCCATTTGTGGCTTAATTATTAACTTACCCTTGTATTTGTCCAACAGAAACACTGGGGATGTGGATATCCATCCATCATGTGCCATGCCGATAAGCGTGGGCTGTCATGTTTTGCCATCTCACTCGATCACCAGAGTCGTGGATAAGCTCCGTGTTTCTGTCTCAACTATGCCACGTGGCCAAGCCATCCAGGTATTTACTTCTCGGTCTTCCCCTTGGTCTCTTCCCTTCGATATAACACTCTTATGCTTGCTTGTGTTCATTGGCTTGAGCTCCAACGCGAAGTCCTGTATATCGGATGAAGGCATCCTGTTGTCCAACATCAGTGTGATGTCATACAGGACCTGAGATTTGCGTGAGTATCCGTTGTCCCATGTCTGGCTTATTGGTGTGCAGACTGGTGGTTCCTCGCCGTACAGGCAGACACTCTCCGACTTCGGAGGAATCGGCGATCCTATTGACTTTAGCCAGGAACCCGAAGGGACCTGTTGCCCAGGACGCTCGACGAGGACGCGTCAATAGGTCTTGGCCAGTATATAACCCGGCCCTGGTGCCTTGGAAACACCTCTGCGTCCCACACTCTTATACAAACTATCTTGGAGGGTAAGGTTGAAGTCAAGCGAGCAAGAAGTAGACAACGATACAAGAGGGAAGAAATCATCCAGAGATGGACAAACAGCAATTTGACAAAATTTATAATCAAGGCGAGAGACAGACAGGTGTTGGAGATCCATTATAGCCAACCTTCATAGTGGAGACGGCACCTGATTGATTGTTGTAACCATGTCACCAACGAGCTCGCCCTGATACTGATTATTGCAGTTATTTTTCAAGTGTCGAAGGAGTTAACACATAACGGCATGTTTGTGTGGATAATTTGCTGACTCGGCTTTGTTACCCGCCGAGGGTGTGTGTGTGTTTATGGCAGAATATAGGTCACTGGGAAATGTAACGCGAGATTCTCCTGCGAGGATAGATAAAAGAACAATGAAGACTTCCCAAAAGTCATCACCATTTAGCGGGGCCTTTGCAGAACGTCATGTTCTCACGACCTCCAGAAAAGATTCTCTCTTCTTTGTTAGGACTCTTGTCCCGTGCATGTTCATAATCAGCGTGCCTTCAGTGTCTTTTTTGCTGGTAAACCCATGTGTCTTCTTCCAGGAACTGTCATCCATTACGTTATGAAAGGAAATGCATTGGAAAACATTTTGACAACTGGCAAGATCGAGGGGGAAAGAATAGGGAAAGACAGAGAAGTAAATACCTGGATGGCATGGCCAAGTGGTATGGTCCAGACAAGAACACAGACCTTTTTTTTTGCGCTCACTCGCTTTGACCTCAAGCGAAGTCCGTACACAATACTTCTAGTAGTGTAAACAAAAAATTGTTTGCATATCCTTTACATGACATTGCTGTCAACACCAGCATCTTTCGGCTGATTGTTGATTTCTTGGCAAGATTACGCTCAGTAGTTTGCCATTGCTTTCTGAGCGGCCGGTTCACATCGTAAGTTATCGACGTGATTCGAACCACTGCTGATTCTCACTGTCGTCACGTTACTTACGAGAGTATACGAGATTACGGAGAAAAGTCACTAACCTCTAGGCCAGGAAGCCGGCTGACTTCTAGTAGTGCTGAACTGAATTTTGCGTGTGGGTTAGCTTTCCCTATAACAGTGTCCCTCGCCATCAGGCGAACCCACTCCGACTTCAGAGGTAACACAGAACTGATCCACAACTCTAGGAATCGCGTGAGATGGCGAAACATGGCGACCCACGCTTATCGGCAAGGCACATGATGATGATGATGATGATGCCTTCCATCGCTGTCATTTTCAAACGACTGCGACGTTAACTCGATTTGAACGCAAGCTTAGTACATACACACGCTACTACAGTAGTATATAGGTACATTATCACCTCCTTTTGAGGATCTTATATAAATCAACCATTTATCGATCCTGATCCTCAAAGGGCGATAACTCTTTTTTCCCCAAAAAGGTAGGCGTGGTCAAGTGACTCATCAGAGGTGGCGTTGTGAAGTGACTCATCATAGGTGGCGTGCGTGGTCAAGTAATTATAGGTACGACATAAAAAATACGACATAAAACATCAATAAAGAAAACAAACGACTCAAGTAAGGTATATAATAATTTTATTAAATCATATATACACAAACAATACATATTAAATAAGTAATGGCATAGTCGAGATATTATCACTGTCAACCTTTCTTTTTATATAGAGATATGACAGTGAATTACGATGTTGTGTGTATGTATATACAGAAGAGTCTTGTGTTTTGAAGCCTATATTGGTTCCCCCACTCGGTGTTTGGGTGTTTAATACTTCCAAAAATGTGTCTTTGTTTAGATGCGTGTTGTGGTTGTTGGTCAGACCTTTGGTACTGATTTTATCATAATCACCGACACAAATATACGTCTTACTACACAATGAGACCATCCCCTCCCCTTCGTACTCTAGTTTGAAAAGCCCGGGGGTTCTCTTTTCATAGGCTTTGATAGTCTGGCAATCCTGACAGGTATCAGTACTAGGGGTAATTCTATGAACAGGGCAGGTTTCAGACGGGAACCACTGATTGTAGACTCTATCGTATTCTTCTCGTAGGGGTGGTCTAATCACCTCAGAGAGTGAGTCAGCGCTAAGGGCCAAGTAGAGAGAGTCAGTGTCCATTTAAGTGAGTTGGTAGTCTTCTTTAGAGATAAATTTGTCGAGAAAGTCGTAATAGAAAGCTAGCATGCGCAACTTGGCATACTGGTAGACAAAGAACCCAATCTGTAGAGGTAGATCCCAGACAGTTTTCTTTTTTAGGGTTTCAATTTCGAAGAGATCATCTGTAATACCACTCATACTTTTGAACCTGGGGTTATTGATTAGTTTGGTAGTGTCTTTTCCCTGGCAGTAGGAGACATCGGTATGTTTGGCTTTATTGCTAAGTGTTTTCCCGTAAGCGGCGTTACCTAACAACTTCATTGTGTCGGCTGTAATAGACTCGGCCGGATGTTTGTCCCCTTGGCGACGGGCATTAGAGACTGCTTCCCCGAATTGTTTAAAACAACTAACTGGTCGATATTCTATTGTCTGGTAGATGTGTGTAATGACCAACCCATGCGCTAGATACCACTTTAAAAGTGGGGTGGCTAATAAAATTTTCTTCCCGAAATAACTACCGATCAATGTCCGGCGTGGGGTACTCAATAGTTTATTTTTTATGGCATATTCTTGCATAAACTCCCCAATATCGTCTCTCGACACCTCCGTGTTCTTGAAAATAGGGGGCATTTCGGCAAATGACTCTTTTAAATCAGTCGGCGTCTCTATATCGCATTCAACCAACCCGAAAAATGTGTCACTTTTTACAGCGTCGATGATCTGGTTTTCACTCAACGATCCCCAAGGAAGTTCTGATGGTGGAAATGTTTCCCGCAAGAAACACTTGATGGTTGTGTTTGACCTCTTTAATCTCTGCCACTCACATTCCCAAATAACCTTAACGGTCACCCCAACAGTTTTTTCTAGATACTCGTGGATGTCACACGTGTTCTGGTATAGTTCGACTAACGGTTTTTTATTGACGGGATTAATTGTTTTCCCAACAGTTAGACGGCAAGATGGGTGCCCGTGGAACAAACACCCATAGAATTGGTAAGTTGTTGTATTCTTTTTATCCCACCCATCTACGCGAATATGTCGGTCGCCGAGCTGCATCTCGTGACTATTGAATTGGGTTTTTAAATCTATGTTGTTGTTGTGTGACACCCAGGTTAACCACTCTCGACTCTGACGTGTGTATTTGTGTAATCTGTGTGCTCTAAACCCATCCTCCCGGCTTCGATATATGGGGAAGTCTGATGGCATATCTTTCATAAGAGACCAAAGGTATAAGGCATTCGCATCAAACCCTTTAATGCTTTTTACCAGCTTATTACCCCTGGTACGGGTCTCATTGACTTGGTGGTAACGATGGAAAATGATACTCGGTCCACCCACCACGTTATCTCGTAACAACTTGTGCACCTTCTCCTCCTTCTTCGAAAACAAAACAAAAGAAACATCTTTATTCATAGTGTTGAATAGGTACTGTAAAGTAATGCCGGGGACGGAGATGGCCTGTTTACACATGTCTATATTTAAACCGGCGTAAAAGGCTACTTGTTTGTCCAGGGCTTTTAGAAAGGGAGACACGTCTTTGATGTTGTACCAAATTAAAAAGTCCCGCAAGGTTGTCATCTTATTATCGGTCCACGCTTTCTGACAAACGGCGTATTCTGCTTCGGAAATGTTACGGTTTTTAAGCTTTGAGAAAAAGGCTGCATGCGGTGGTAGGGCTGTCTCATTTAGCTTTCCCAGATCGGTCAGATATTCGTAACACAGAAAGCCTTTTGTCTCTTCTATCCCAAACGAGGCCAGATATTGAGAGTAACTTACTCCCGGGACCAGAAAGTTGGAGACGTCGAGGAATTTCAGTCTTTCTGTCGCTATGCACATAAAATTATTATTTCTCTTGACTATAAACTTGAATGGGTTAGCCTCCCGATCAAGGAAATACCGTACCAAATAAGGTTTCAGAAGGTTAATGTCATACTTACCGCTATTCAGTCCAAACAGAGGGAGCTGGAACAAATAGGATTCGAACCTTTGACTTAATTTTGGGTGGTCACCTAATTTAGCAAAGACTGACTCAAACTTTTTGAGTAAAAGCTCATACGACTTAGCAGCTATTTCATGGAGATAGTCCAACATTTCATTTACGAAGACCTGTGGATCACCGGTGGTGATGAAACATTTAGGGGTGTCGAACCCAGGGACATTAGAGGCGACCGCACAGGAGAGGGGAACGTGTCTGGCCATGAAGGTCGTCGACTTTGAATCAGCCGGTAAATTTTCATTGGAGAAGAAAGATTCCATATCGTAGCACGCTCTAAAAGGGAAAATAAAATTTTCGCCCACATCAAACCCATGGTCACGGAGCAAATCCAAGATCGATTCGGTAGCGCGATAAACCCCGCCTTTATACGTTTCGATAGTGGCTACGCCTTTGCACCTAAGTTCGTGACGTGTCAGTCGACAATATATCTTAAACAGCTTACCGCATTTCCCACAAGAAAAACACCGAGAGGCCTTGGCCACATCAACAATATACATGAAATGGTTTTCATGTAGAAGAAGATTTAGTATATCTGGATGTGTACTAGTGCTTCTAATTTTCGGAACCAGATGTTCCTCCTCTGTAAAGGCAAACACATTTATCTGTATTTTAAAGCATTCTTCCAGGGCAGGTAAATCAACTAAACTAACACCAGAAAAAGGGGTGTGGGCGTCCAACTCTTTATAACGCAGCCATTTGGTGAACAGTCTTCGTGTATCTTTTCTAACATTCCTAACAGACCCTGTTCTGAAAACAGTCAAAGCACGGAAAAAACACCGATTATCATTATAAACTCTACCGTGTGAGTCGGTTTGAAGCGTGTTAATAAATTTGTTTTGTGTAATATGGTTTGGAATATTAGTAATACAACAACCAACAGGGAATTCTACTAGTTTATACACATAAAAAGTTATGCTGGGAATTGTTTCTACGTAGTATTTCGTATCTGGCCGGGTTAGTGTCGCTGAATTGACCAAATCTACAGCATTCACCTTGGTCACAAACGCCTCAAAATCAGATCTATGGTTTATTAAAATGGTTTATCGAACAAGGAAGTGTTATTGGAACTCGCATGGTATAATCGTAGGGCTTGTGTCTCTCGATGTCTTAGTATTGTGTGCAGACTGGCGATTATTTTGAAGCGGGAGATTTGAACATTAAAAAGCCGGAATAAACGAGAACGCCAATCTGTCGGCATGTCAGTATCTGGTCGATTAAAAAATGTCCATTCACACAGATAGCGACCGTGTCGTATGTGTGATCTAATCGTATTCCAGTGGTCATTATACACAGCTCGAACATCCGGGGGTAATTTTTGTAATGAAAGATATTCAGTAGTTGTGTTAACACCAGAGGTTCCCGCCGGTTCGTTGCCAGCCGTGACACGTGATGATAGTTGAGTATTATTAGTAGGCGACACGTTATCGCCCACGCCACCCGACAGGGCACCTGGTGAAGCGCCACTCACCGTGGTACTAGGTGTTGATGATGCGTCACTCGGCATGGTACGTGATGATGCGTTAAAAATAGAAGTTGTTCGTTCTGCGTCACTCACTGTGGTACTAGATGATTGTTGTTTATTGTTGATCGGTGACACGTTATCGGCCGACAAGGCACCTGCTGTTAGTAACTGTTCATAGGTGGACGGCGAAACATGATCGCCTGCGCCACTCAGCATGGTACGTGATGTTGATAACTGAGTATTGCTACTAGGCGATACGTCATCGCCTGCGCCACCCGAAAAGGTATCTGTTGAAGCGTCACTCACCGTGTTAATAGATATTGATGCTGCGTCACTCGGCAACCCGCTTGTTGTTGATACTGCTGCGTCACTCAGTAAGGCACTATTGGTGCTTATTGTTAGTAGGCGACACGTGATCGGCCGACAAGGTACGTGTTGTTAGTAACTGTTCATCGGTGGTCGGCGAAACACGATCACCCGACAAGCCACCGGATGTTGATAACGCCTGCCCGCTACGCTTGGCGGCAGAACGGACGGATGCTGCTTGTGTTGATGTGGTAGTTGGCGGTATATCAGTTTCTGTAACCGACGACGCTGTGTCATTCGATGTTTGTTGTTTGGTTGACTTCTGACGTTTACCAGTAGATTGTTCGTCTGTATTCGGTTCTCGTCGCCGCTTGCGACTTGTGGATTGTTGATTGTTAGCACCACTAGATGCTGGTTGAGTGGTCGACACACCACTAGATAGTAGTTCATGTTCAGACTTTATGTGTCTCCGTAAATTATCATATCTATTGTAACTGTAATCGCAAAAATCGCAAGTAAACTGTTGTGTAGCATGAGTAGTCACAACATGCCGACGTAGATTAGTAGTAAATGTGAAGGTTTTATTACACAGAGTACATGTATGCTTCTGCGTAGCTGACATTCTCTGATAAAATGGCCGAATTATTTGTGAATGTTATCCAGCCGGATGAAGTTTGTAAGATGACGAAATTATTAGATGTGTTGATTCATAAACACGCGACGTTGTTTGACTCTGTTGTAGCCAATATACCAAGTGATCAAGCATATCATATCTTTGAGAATATCGCAGACGAAGTATTTTCTGATGCTCGCATAAACGCCGGGCGGATAATAGTTTTAATGTCTTTGAGCAGATATATGAAGCAAAATCTCGTTGATTCGTTGTACAATACTGACGATGATGTCGAGAAAATTGTCACCAGTTTCGCACAGAAGACAAGCAGGTTTCTGTATCAGAAGGCACGGCTGTTAAAGTCCAACGAATTAGAAAATATGTTGAAATTATTTTCCTCTGAATAAAAACATCCTTCCTCGTTAACTGCCAGAACTCAAATGACTTGGCCTTCGTTTCATGAATAACTTGTCGTGAGTGTTTGTTGTATATTTGAAACGAGCAAGTTGCGAGAGAAGTGTCATTTGAATCAACCAATCAGATGTCGGGAAAATAAGTAACCACTGTCACATCGCTTTACCGACACTGCCACTGTCACACGGGGGGCGGGCGAACTGTCAAAAGGCGGGTTGTGGCTGGCACATTTCACTCGCGTATAGACTCAGAAAGAACCACGACTTTTCATCGACTATACATTATCTACTACACTCTTTGTCATTGTCTGCCACCATAATTACGCACCTAGGTACTTTGTGTCAAATCGTAATTGCATCTCTTTCGTACGTTTTTTCTATCTCCGGGAGGAAAGATAATTAGTTTTGACGGCAGTGCACCTAAACAGAGACAGTTCTGTAAGTATTCTGTCTTTACTTCAAACAGTTTTGCTGCCACCCTAATTATCCGGTAAGATGTTAATTTTCTTTAGAGAACGTCACCCTGAAATTATAAAAATGTCTCTCGAAACATAATTTCCTAGAATCATAATTATTGTGTACCCGAGGCACGCTAATTTAACGTCTTCAGCTTAGTGAGTCATATATCTTTGTTTAACAGAAAATATCACTGCGTGTTTGCGTCAGACAAAAACATTACTACAAACCCACAAAACATTGCTACAAACGCCTTATTTAATAACACAACATACATTATACGGAAAGACATTATTTAATATAAAAACATTGCTACAAACCCGCAAAATACATTATACGGAAAGACATTATTTAATAAAACAACACACATTTACAAAGACATTAGTACAAAAAGACGCGCGTTTTTTAAAAAGAATCGCCTGGTTTTACCAAACGTCAACATTACAATTGTCAACAAACACGACTGCATGTAAATATTAGATTCTCATACATGCACAGATGTCAGTTGTTTCTCACAACAGAAGATACCCGCCATTCACAACGTTCATTCAAGACTCACAACAATGCAACCCAGTGTAGCGTTCATTTTCTAAACAACTTTTTCTAAAGCAATGCCAACACCCTGTTTCCATCGATTGAAATTACATTACACCGAACAATGAATCACGACGTATTGATTTGTCTGTGTGTTGGTACTTTTTTGCCTGGCGAGTGGGAAAAATTTAACAGAAGAATATTTATAATTAATTCCCCAGACGCGAGAAATATAGAATCACAGAATGTGCATCAAAGCCGCGTAGGTTAACACAATTGTGTTCTTTGTATATACCGGTCTCTCTGGTTGTGGGGTTACACCACTTCCTCTCTGTAATCCCGTTTATCACGCAGAGTCTCGTAGCGGAGTGAGAGCTGAGGCGGTTCGACCCCCGCTCGTGACTTGGTGGATACTGAGTCGGCCGCTCAGAAAGCAATGGCAAACTACTGAGCGTAATCTTCCCAAGCGATCAACATACAGCTGGTGTTGACAGCTAAGTTCTGTCAAGGATATGATAAAAAGACGTTTTAGCGGCGATAAGCCGCCGCTGTGTGTATATGGTATAGGCATCTGTCAGCGTGTGCCGTGCCGATAAGCGGTCGTTATCTACCAGAACCGTAGGGGGAGTAATTCTTTAAACATCGGCGTAGGTAATCACTATCAGGTGGCGCCCTAGCTAAACATTAGCATCAAGAGTTGTCGGGTCACTAATCGTTGGAATATATAGACGGGCGTGCGAGTCATATCCGGTCATTTAGTGGCCATGGATCCTCGCTGGAAACATCCTTTTACTTGTTTAATTGCTGGACCGACAGCGAGCGGTAAAACCGTCTTTGTACAGCGCTTCCTGACCCATCTTCCCGCCATGGTAGACCCGATTCCAGAGGAGCTTATATGGTGCTATGGGGAATGGCAACCCATGTACGAGAATATGAAAGGAGTGCAGTTTAATGAAGGGCTGCCTGATATGGAACAGTGGACTGGGGATAGACGTCGGTTAGTGGTCATAGATGACCTAATGTCCGAGACAGATGATAGAGTAACTAAACTATTTACTAAGGGCAGTCATCATGGCAACCTCAGCGTCATGTATATTGTACAGAACCTCTTTGGGAAGAATAAAGAACAAAGAACCATTAGTTTGAATTCGCATTACCTAGTAGTATTAAAGAATCCTCGAGACGGTGCACAAGTTAATAATTTAGGAAAACAAATTTTTCCAGGGCGGGTTTCATATGTCCAAGAGAGTTTTAAGGACGCTACATCGGTTCCACACGGGTATTTGTTATTCGACCTTCGCCAGGAAACACCGGATCAACTCCGTCTACGAAGTCGTATATTTCCCGACCAAAGACAAGTCGTCTACGTGCCTAAATAACATGTCTAGTCAACTTAAACGCAACGAATCCATGTTGCGATACTTGGGTGAAGCCAAGCCACCCGCCGTAAAAGCTGTTATTAAAACAGCTTCCCCAGACCTCGTCCAATCAATTTGCGAATGCTGTCACAATGTATTAAAAGGTAATGTCCCCCTCACACCCGCTCAGAAGCGACGGCTACAACGACACAAAAACAGTCTGAGAGCGCTCACTCGTAAGAAACTATCGCTCAAGAAACGGAAACAGATCTTGCAAAAGGGTGGATTCATCGGCGCCCTGCTCGGACCCATCCTTAACGTATTGAAAGGTATTGTGGGTTTATAATGAAGAAAATGATCCTGGTCGATCCTCGGGTGTTGGAAAAACCCTACGTACCACCCGACACACTAACCGATAGCCTACAAGACTTGGATAATCAGATGCAACAAGTCTTGGCAACAGAAGATCTACCACCTCGTGACAAAGCCAGACTATATCAACAAACCTTACAGCGGTGTCTGAATCGCCTCGAGCAGCATAGGCACAAACCATTAGGTCTGGTGGATATCAAGGAACAAAAACCCGAAGTCAGCACCTTACCGGTACCAGTAGTCGAGACACCGCCTGCTCAGCTAACACCGAAGGTAGACGAACCCAAAGCCCCAGCAGAGACACCTGTGGCTACACCGGGTTATAAACTGCGGAAGAAGAAGAGTAGGATACCTACACCCCGATGGGAAAAATGGCCGCGCAATTAAGAAAGTATTACTATGACCCAGAGAAACCGGGGGCCTATGGTGGTGGTGTCGCTTTACATCGAAATAACAGACTTCCAGCTAAAACCATTCAGAAATGGTTACGTCATCAGGATACCTACACGTTACATAAACCGATCCGTCGCCGATTTCAGAGACGTCAGACCATAACCGGTGGTATAAATCAACAGTTTCAAGCCGACTTGATAGATATGCAAAAATTACGAAGGTACAATGACGGTATGGCCCACCTAGTGACTTGTATCGATGTGTTTAGTAAATATGCCTGGGCCATCCCGATCCAGAAGAAAACGGGGAAAGAACTAGTGGCGGTCGTGAGTAAAATATTTGAAGAGGACCAACCGATAAACTTTCAGACCGATAAAGGTTCAGAATTCGTCAATCGAACTTTCTTAAAATTTCTGACTGACCGAGGCGTGCATTTCTTTACCACTGAGAACGAAGATGTGAAAGCCGCCGTGGTAGAAAGATTCAACCGAACTCTTAAAGAAAAAATGTGGCGTTATTTTACCAAGACCAATACACTGCAGTATGTCGACGTGATAGATAAATTGATCCGAAACTATAATGGTTCGTATCACCGGAGCATTCGCATGGCCCCTGTGCAAGTTAACAACACTAATCAAGAAGAAGTGTGGAATAATTTATACCGTAAAACAGACGCATAAAAAAAAGTGTATTTCACAGCCGGTGACCGTGTCAGGTTAGCTCAAAGTCAACAACCTTTTAAAAAAGGTTATATGTCGGGTTGGACAGAAGAACTGTTTACCGTTAGTCGTATAAACCAGACTAGTCCGGTGACGTATGTGCTAAAAGACGATTCAGGGGAGGAACTTAAAGGGTCATTCTACCGAGAAGAAATACAATTGGTGGGTGATAAAGAAATTTATCGTATCGAAACCATCTTACAAGAAAGGTGGAGGAAAGGTAGTGGTAAAGAGTATTTAGTCAAGTGGTTTGGTTATCCCAATTCATTCAACAGCTGGATAGCCGACACGCAACTAGCCAGCTATGGAGACTAGTGGTATGGCCGAAGACAACCTGGAAAATATGGTGTTGCGTCCACAGACTAGGGACGGGGAAAGAACTTCGTTCTGGTCGTTTTTTGGACAACGCGTGCCGCGGCCAGAGATTGTATTCATCTGCCAAACCCTCGTTATATATAGCGTAATTGCTGTGTCACTATTCAATCTGACTCAAGGCAGCGCAGACGCAACAGAAGGCAAACTGTGGGTCGCTCTAATGAGTAGTTGTTTGGGTTATATGCTACCTAACCCTAAGCTAGATAAACAATGAGTTTCTATTTGGTCTTACCGAGTAATACGGCCCCGGAAGTGTTCCCGAACAACCACCCAGGTCACTTTTTCGTCAAGTTGCCGCAGACTATTGAGGTGAGTCAACAATACGAAGTGGGCCTGGCCGAAATTCAATTCCCCATTACGTATTTTAACGGTTTGGCGTGGGAAATTTGGATCCAGTACTTTCCGCCCAAAGGTCGTGGTCTGGAACCTGTAACCCTTGAATGTCCACCGGGTCCGTTCAGCACCCCAGAAGCTTTCATCGAGGAGCTGAATAAGTTGTGTGTCGAAACCCAAGTAGACGAGAAAGTAAACATCAAATTCACGCTACGTACACCTTGGAACAAAGTCCCAATGAAACTACTTGAAAAAGGCGCCCACGTTAAAATTAGTGAGAGGTTGAAAAAAATGTTGGGTTTTCCAACCTCAACTCTATCAGACGACAATGCCTTATTATACGGTAATGTGGAATTGGAGATGGATAGCGTCGTTAAAAATATCTACGTCTATTCTGATCTCGTAGCTGCCAGACCAGTCGGAGACGCCATGGTTCCTTTACTAAGGACTGTCCCTATATTGGATCGATTGTTGCCGTCAGTGTATCGTGTCTACGACAAACCACACTACGTCCAGTTAAGTCGATTCTCCTTCGACACGGTGGAAATACTTTTAACTACCGAGACGGGAAAAACGATACCACTCAACGATGGGACTTCAGTGCTAACTTTACATTTTCGAGCCCGGAAACTCTCAGAGCTCGAATAGACTAAAATGTGTTTTTATGTGCCCATCGACTCGTTTCCTTACATACGAACAGGGTGCTGAAATTAGATTTAGTTGGCGGATATTTTACAAGTCCCCTCGACCCCGCGTCAGCGAGACTGAGTCCGTTCTTTCCGGCCTGGGTGAAGTAGATTTGGACCAGGGTACGCAAATTATCTATTCCGACATTGTCACCTTGCGTGTGGTCGGCGCTGTGATGGTACATTACTACGGACTCTACCTGTCCTAGACAGATCCACCACCTCTGTATTTAGGATGTACGATAAACCACATTACGTTCCACTCTGTCGGTTCTCCTTTGACACGATTGAGCCTCTTATAACCGACGAACGGGGGAAACCTATCCCATTCACAGGTGGGACATCGGTAGTGACGCTGCATTTTCGAACCAACAAACGTTTTGAGGTGGTTTAACCATGGTTAGACACGTGCCAATCCGACGCAATCCCAAACTATACGAGGAATATTTCTGTAATCAAGCCGGCAGCGATCTACCCGTTTTTGTGGGTGGTCGGAGTCAGCGAGGTCATGGAATTGGTAGTTTCTTTAGTGGCCTTGGTCGAACAATTCTTCCTTGGTTGAAGACTGGTGGCAAAGCCCTTTTGCGGGAAGGGTTGGGTACGGGTTTGCAGGTGGCTCAAGACGCCCTAGCCGGTCGGAATGTCGGCGAGTCCTTCAAAGAACACGCCAGGGACGCCGGTCAACGACTGCTCCAGGGCGCTGCTCAACATATCAGCCAATCAGGTAGCGGCGTCAGGAAACGAAAACGAGCCGCCCCGCCCGGTCAGCCCAGTAAAAGAATAAAACCAGCCGGCAGAAAGCGATCGGCTCATAAGAACCACCAACAGCAGCGGGGACATTCGGATATTTTCTCGTAATGGCGTTAATACATCCCAAGTCGTGTGAGTGCCTACATTCTGGTCTGGATTTGTTTAGCGTGCCACCTACCCAGACGGCCGTGGAAGAAGGACAGTTTGTGGAGATTCATCCGTTGGCCACATTAGCCTATGGGGCACCCGTCGAGTTCTCCATCTCTGGCGTGGGAGAGGATTATATAGATTTATTTAATACTTTTCTGCACGTGAGAGCCAAAGTTACACTTCCCAACGGCGACGACCTACCGAGCACCGCCGAAGTCGGTCCCATAAATTATTATTTGCATAGTTTGTTTTCTCAAGTAGACGTGTCTTTGAATGACACTCTTATTTCACCGAGTGAAAATTCGTATCCGTACCGGGCCTACTTGGAAGCTCTTCTGAATTATGGTGAAGAGGCCAAAAAGAGTCATCTGACGTCAGCACTATACTACCCAGATACTCCTTTGTATATGACAGACACGAAGGGTGAAACCAATAAAGGTCTAGCCAAAAGACGATCTTTAGCCAGCAATAGTGTGGCGATGGATATGATGGGCCGTCTACATTCCGATATTTTCAATCAGGACAGGTACATGCTGAATGGGGTCGATATCAAAATCAAACTAACCCCCTCAAAATCTGTCTTTAATTTGATTGCCACGGATGTAAACGGTGGTTACAAAAGTGTCATTACTCATGCCACCCTCTTGGTGAGGAAAGCTAAGTTAAATCCAGCTATCTCTCTGGCTCATAAAAAAGCCTTATTGGGAGCCAATGCCAAGTATCCCATTAAAAGGGTAGTGGTAAAAACCTTTTCTATCCCGAAAGGTATGTTTTCCCACACGCAAGATAACCTCTTCCTCAGCCAGACGCCGACCCGGGTGGTGATCGGCTTAGTGAATGCGTCGTGTTTCAACGGCGAGCTAAACACTAACCCCTTCATATTCAATCATTATCAGTTAAACTATTTGAGTTTGATGGTAGATGGGCGTAGTGTCACAGGCAAACCCTTAACCATGAATTATACCACAGGTCAGTATGCGCGAGCTTTCCATGGTACCAATTTGGCCCTCGGTCTGACCGGTAAGGATGTCGGGAATGGTATCAATTTTGAGAGTTTCAGTCAAGGGTTCGCTCTCTACGCTTTTGATCTGACTCCCAGTATATTAGACGGGGAGCAGTTTGAACTGGCCAAATCCGGTCCACTGTCACTGGAACTTAAGTTTGCCGTTATAACGGATGCACCTCTACAAGTCATCATATACGCGGAACTCGACTCGGTTCTAGAAATTTCCAAGACGAGGCAAGTGCTAACCGATTACGTAGCATAATGGATACCCAACACCTAAGACAGTTACTCATGTCTGACCCGTTTGTTCGACGACTTTCGCTAGTCAACGTATGTGCTAGAGATCAATTGCCTAGACACATTGATAGAACACAACCAGCCGCTTTTATCGTCAACACCGACACCAGTGCTTACTCTGGGTCACATTGGATCGCCCTATATTTCGATGGCCTAGGTCAGTTTGAATATTTCGATTCGTTTGGTTTGCCGCCATTACACGCCGACATTATCCGCTTTATACGACGTAACTCGGACCAATCACCTATGTACAATACCCGTATGTTACAAGACATCAATAACGCCACTTGCGGGCTGTACGCCCTGTATTTTCTGGTGATGAAATGTCGCGGCGCGAGCCTGTCGCGTATCCTGCAGCCGTTTGGTCACAGACAACACGTGAATGACTGCCTCGTGTTTCGATTGGTTAGCCCGTGGTTGAAAAAGACAAGTCCAGACACGTTTAAAATCAATCGATAAATTATGTCCTATAAAACGAGACGAACTGGTCACATTCGTGTTTCGTGCCCACCACGCTCAAGATGTCTACAGCTACCTGGATATTCATGTCAAGAACTGCTGTGTGACGAAACGCCTACAGATCGTCGGATCTCTGCATAATATCCCTTTGAAGGGAGTGCGGGGCGTTGGTCTCCCTTGAAATTAATATCCATTAATAGGGGATTTCCCTAGAAACGTAGTGCGGGGCGGAGCTATTCTAGTTATTTATAGAAAAATCTAGAATGTTCCCTCAAGTGCGTACGTAGTAAAGATCTCTAAGTTCACGAGTGCTACATGCAGCACGGGTTGGTGGAACTTATCGTGACTCTGGTTTTCTTCATGAATCATGAAAGTCACGCGGCCCGTGTAGGCGAGTGGAAGGCGCACTGACTTTGTCGTGAGCAGTCGCCCACCAAACCTCAGCGTAGGCAGATCGCAGCCAACAGGCTGATGTAATCTTGATGTCAATATTCGCGGCCAGTGCGGACATCTGCAGTCAAGGTTGTGATTCTTCAATCACAGGTTAGTTGAATACTTATTCTATTATTTAATTGTTGTCGTGATGCCGTGCTCAGTTCCCGGAATGAATTAATTGCCGTCGCAAAATTGAGTTGTCGCGTAGAGTTATCCGTTACAGTTGGCGGTTTGCATATTTAAGTAGGCTTTATCGATCAGCAATGTAATGTGTTACCTGACGGAACAAGCCGTATTCCACAGCGAGTGGTGTGTAAATAAAATAGGCCGAACGATGTGCTTTACAGTGTGTAGCAGTTACTGGTTTGGTTTATTAATTACGCAGGCAAGGCGACAGTTTGTCAGTCATTACATCAACATGCTAGACGCTGTAAATGATAAGGTAGAGCTTATTATTAGAGATGTGTAATGTGCTTCGGGACATTAGAATGGTAACTTAATTGTGCTATCAGTGATGGTGATGTTTCGAGGAATCAAGGTGAGATCAGCAGTGGTGTATTTGCTGTGTGCAGATAGCAGTGTTATTCCGCGTAAGCCGAATGGTGTTGCATCTGTAGGATAACAGTTGATAAGAAGTATTCATGATACTATTGTTACTGCTTGTTGTCATGTCCGTCCGCTAGGATGACCGTGCGTGTTCCATCTTACGTTTGTCTAGGCAGCGGGAGGTAGGCCGGTACCCCCAACCCGATCGGTAATAGGTCCGACCCAATGCGTTCGTGCAGATCCGCTGAATGAACCTACCCGATCGAGGGTGGTGCGGCACTCCGTAATTCGAGGCCGTGGTGTCTAGATAGATCGAGGTTTGAACCTAACCGTTTCTGTCTCTAATATTCTACTCTTTTGGAACCCTGACTCGGTTCATGGAGTACTTGGAGTACTGCCGTGAAGTAGTAGTATATGAAGGGAATAACCCCCCCCCCCCCCCCCCCCCCCCAAAAAAAAAAAAACAAAAAACGGTGGAGTCAGAGTTTGGTAGTGGAGTCTGGAGGTTTGCTACATTGGATGAAGTGACTTAAGTCGTCACGGGACAAGGTACACGGGACCCACCGTAGCTGTGGGAAAGTGTAATGGTGGATGGCCACCACAGCTGTGCTCGACCGGCACAGGTATGACTGACCTGAAAGATAGTCAGTGAATACAAGGGCAACTCAGGATCTGGGGCAGGGATCCCAGACCTGACACTATGGCTGTGATATGATTTTGTTATTTAAGTGTAACAAGTCATGAGTTCTCCTTAGTTAATACTATAGTAATGAATTATCAGGAGTATAATTTATTATGGTCATATAATTATTAATGTGTGTAATTGATCAGTCCATGGGTTAAGGGACTGGGGAATTGATGAGTCTGTCAGGAAGGAGATGTCCGGCTGGACACCTTCTCGATAAAGTAATCACTACACGGAAAGGAAAGTAGGTGTATATGTTGATTGATGATGAGAAGATGAAACAGGATTGGACTGGCACCAGGCGAAGGATGCTTTGACAGAGTCATACAGTCGACTCTGGTGCTAGGGTTTATTTGTAGCCCAGAAGTGGTACTTGCCTGAACAGGTGTGCTATTGCTTTTTCTACCATTATGCCTATATATTATAGGGACTAAGTAGATCTATGATGTGATGATTTCATACTCATGTTGGTAGACATGAGGAATGTCTGAGAGGCATGTGACATGGGGGAGATGCTGGTAGTCTGTTGTAGTTGAGTACTCACACCAACCTCTCCGTGTTTCAGGATCTGTTATTACTATACAGAAGAAGATTCAAGAGCTTCACCATGAGCTCTATGGGCCCACTCATTCCAGTGCCTATCCAGAAGTTGATTGAGGCCATACTGGGAGTGGTCGTCTGATTCTGCGAGATAAATGTTGGAAGGAGCTGAGTGCTGAATAAGTCGGTAGGTCTAGGTTAGGACCTCCGTCAAGAGTCCGACGAGTGTCATCCGATCCTGAGAGGATCCAACACTGAAACGTCTGGTGATTCTAGCCAGTGCAGCACTGGTGACATTCAACCTCTGTGTAAACCTTGGTGATTGCAAGGTAGTGACCTTTCAAGTTGAGCAGAGTGATCATTGATACCGGTCACCATGACCTATGTTATATGCTTCTGGCCCGGCTGGGTTATGGGACACCATGTATCAGCTGATGCTTAAATAGTGTTTCTACATTGGTTACCTTTATGAAGCCAACATGTGGTCCAGTGACCTAGGACATTGATTACAACATTGGTGGGAACACCAGAGTGACATGTTTGTTAAGGTAGGGAGCTACCTCATGCCAATGTGATGAACTGTTGACAATGTTTGTTAAGGTAGGGAGCTACCTCATGCCATCGTGATGAACTGTTGACAGTGTATGCTAGGTTGTGATTACTACCCATTGATCAGGGTAGTTACATGATACTGTGTGAAGATCTATTTGTCCAAGGACATGGAAATAAGGTGAAGTGTTTAGTCACCTGATAGACTTTACCAGTGATATTGTGTGTTCGTGTGGAGCAACCGCTCATTTTGTAGGTGACATATCAGTGTGTGGGTCACTTATGAGATAGAAGTGTGACCAGGCTCTTGTGTAGTTTGAGACGGTGCTACATGTACTTTTTCTGCAAGTGGGAGACCGCTAATGTTCTAGGGTCGGCCCAGACTTCATCAGGAGTGTGACGAGAGGAATAGTACGACAGCAAGGAAGGATCCTTGTGCATCGGTGCAGTGTCAGTCAGGCAGTGGTACAGCGCTTGATCAGCCCTTGATTGGTTCTCTGTGTGAAGAGGGAACTTTGGAGAGGCAGCAGACCTTGGAGTTCCGGTCCACTGGAGGAGCCTGGGTGAGTCGCTACCACGACTGGACAACCGCACGAGCTATCGTCCGTCTCCATGATGAAGAATCCTCATCTGCATATGTGCTCATGTACATAGTCCTTCTAGTCTGGCTTTCAGCCATCCTTCTCTGTGTTGTGGTTGACGTAGTTCAGAATTAAATTTTTGTTCTCTTAGCTATGACTTTGTGCAGTGATATGACTGGTGTCTGGTCCGAGCCACCTTGGGGTTTGGAACCCTAGGTGAGGGAGGGGAGGTTAAGCTGTCCCGGCTTGTGTGGGGCCTGGTAGATGTAGAGTGCTATTGAGGTGGTTGGAGCAAAGGCAGGGGATAGTATCTATCGTGGCAAACCAGACCAAGCCCCGGCGGTCTTGTCGATGCCCAGACCACTAGCCAACGGTTTGAAAGCGGCGACAGTTTCTCAATACCGAGGCACTACGACGCTACATTTACGCAAGTATTTCGGTGTCTCTGAGCTCAAGTACCCGACCAAGGTGGGAATTACACTCACGAGAGCAGAGTTTGAGTCTCTCCTATCAATGAAGGATGACATTCTAGCGGATTTCGATAAACTAACTTACCAACCACCCGAGGTGTCTAGTAAAGACCAGTCTACCCACAATCAAGACCCCTTGATGTTTTATCAAGACCCGTCTACCTACAATCCAGACGTAGCTGAACCGATTACCTATGACTACAGTCAAGACATGCCACTGAATGACCAGACAGCTTTCTACAGTAATCAAATCCCGCTGATCCCTTTGGGACGTAAACGACGCAAGCTTTAGATGTTGTAACCGAATAGATGTTGTCTACCAATAAAATCTGTGTGAAAAATGTTACCTTTTTGTTTGTTTTCTTTATTGATGTTTTATGTTGTATTTTTTATGTCGTACCTATAATTACTTGACCACGCACGCCACCTATGATGAGTCACTAGACCACGTCACCTCTGATGAGTCACTTGACCACGCCTACCTTTTTGGGGGAAAAAGAGTTATCGCCCTTTGAGGATCAGGATCGATAAATGGTTGATTTATATAAGATCCTCAAAAGGGCTGGCTTTTGTACCTATATACTACTTACTACGTCTAATATTTGCCTCTATTGGGTAGGACACTGGACTGCTACTTCTAGCAGTGCTGAACTGAATTTTGTGTGTGCATTAGCTGGTCATTGTCTGGTCCAAACCAGGCATCCGACAAAGTAGAGAATCCAATCAACCTGACTCGGGGGTATGAGTGAGATATTTGTCATGCATGTCACCCTGCCTTTAAGTTTCCGATCCGTCTTTCTTCACAACCTATTTTAACGCTTGCTAACTATTTCACTTGTGTTAGTCAGTAAGTTTGTCAACAATAATATAAGACATTCGAGAAATAGTTGTTGATATTTTATAAAGGTGCTATTATATGGCATATCATCTAATTGGCGCATGCGCATACAAAGTTTTACGCATACTTGAAAACTGCAATACCGAAGAAAAGCGTGCTGTGGGGAATTTTGGGTTAGAGAATTTCTGGCATATAGCCGTGTTGACAAACGAAAGTTTGTTACATTGTGCTTTTAAAAAAAAAACGGTATAATAACCTCTCCATAACACAAATCCTGGGCTGAATCACATGTTGCCCAAGAAGCACGTTCCCTCTCTCGGCCTGTCTAGTTTACTCCATAGGAATGGTAACACCAATACATCTGGAACAAGACAAGCTGCAGAAGCTGCCGGATCAGCAAAGCCATGCGGACAGCCTATCGGACCTTCGATCCTAGACCAGTTGCCAACCAAGGCTTAGAGCCTGGTCTGCCCTGCCATGACATTTAATCTTTAGGTTGCATTTCCTCACACTATGATAAGGCGTGTACTCTCCCAATTGCGCTCCTCCAACCGAAGCCGTTAGCTCAATATGGGGTATCGGGTTTAGTGAGCGCCGCCCAACATTCGGCGCTAAAATAAAGCAGGTTTCCATCTACTGTCATAGGTCTGACACATATCTAAGTCCTGACTGGTAGAGCATTTACTGCGAAAGATATTCATAAAGAAACGAGGTCTTTGTTTGACAGAATATGTGTGTCGCGACAAGTTGACAGTCAGTCTGAAGTTTCTTCCTCGATCATACTATTTGACTAACATTGGAATTGCCAGAGGCCATGATGTTTTCGCACCACGAGCAGACAATTTTAGAAATAGAAAACTCTCCTGACCAGCCACAAAAGATAGCGGGAGTGATGATGGTATGTTCTTTTGCAGCTTTGGTTAACACCTTCATCTTCTTTTCCTCCTCTTCATCCTCCTTCTCATTTTCTCCAACACTTACTCATCCTTCTTCTTCTCCGCCTCCTCCGCTTCTTCTTCTTCTTCTTCTTCTTCTTCTTCTTCTTCTTCTTCTTCTTCTTCTTCTTCTTCTTCTTCTTCTTCTTCTTCTTCTTCTCCTTCTTCTTCTTCATAGCTCATTCATAGGTCCATACAGTTTTCTTTCTGAGCATCGGGCTGGAGTCGTTGACAATTTACCTAATACCCGTGGAAAACATATTTCAAGCTAGGTAGAATCATCCAGTCTGTATTTTTTGAGTCAACATTGTTGGGGCATGTTATGAGAAGAAATGACTTGGAGAACTTGGTGACAACTGGCAAGATCGAAGGGAAGAGACCAAGAGGAAGACCAAGAAGTAAATACAGACTGGATGATTCTACCTAGCTTGAAAACATATTTCAAGCTAGGTAGAATCATCCAGTCTGTATTTTTTGAGTCAACATTGTTGGGGCATGTTATGAGAAGAAATGACTTGGAGAACTGGGTGACAACTGGCAAGATCGAAGGGAAGAGACCAAGAGGAAGACCAAGAAGTAAATACCTGGATGGCTTGGCCACGTGGCATGGTCGAGACAGAAACACGGAGCTGATCCACGACTCTGGTGATCGAGTGCGATGGCAAAACATGACCGCCCACGCTTATCGGCATGGCACATGATGGATGGATGGATGGATGGATTGTATATGATGTGGGGAATCATTACCCGCCGTGAAGTTGGAACAGCGACTAACTGACTAATTATTACC
Organism: Cepaea nemoralis; assembly: GCA_014155875.1. Lineage (NCBI taxonomy): Eukaryota > Metazoa > Mollusca > Gastropoda > Stylommatophora > Helicidae > Cepaea > Cepaea nemoralis. The sequence continues at coordinate 74,901 of JACEFZ010028319.1, forward strand.
CACTTGAATCCTAATACATATAATTAGTATTATATATAATTAGGGCACAATTAGTATTGGAACTCTTCGCTGGCTGTTGAAAATGAGGACTGAGTTATTATGGGAATGCCCCGAGTGCAATGATGTCGGTTCTTGGCTCAACGCAACTCAACTAACCAAGCAGTCAGCCAGCCTTACAGCTAACCAACCAAGCAGTCAGCCAGCCTTACAGCTAACCAACCAAGCAGTCAGCCAGCCTTACAGCCAACCAACCAAGCAGTCATTGAGCTAGATGGCCATTCAACCAACCAACCAACCAACCAGTCAACGACCAACCATCCATCCATCATGTGCCATGCCGATAAGCGTGGGCGGTCATGTTCTGTCATCTCACTCGATCACCAGAGTCGTGGATCAGCTCTGTGTTCCTGTCTCGACCATGCCATGTGGCCAAGCCATCCAGGTATATACTTCTCGGTCTTCCCCTTGATCTCTTCCCTTCGATCTTGCCAGTTGTCACCAAGTTCTCCACGTCATTTCTTCTCATAATATGCCAAAAAAATTTTGACTGCCTACGTCTAATGACTCAAATCAGTTTACAATCTTCATTTATTTCTTGAAGGACTTGTTGAACGACCAACCAACCAACCAACTAATCAACCAACCAACCAAGAAGTCAATAACCTAGATGGCTAACCAACCAACTAGTCAACAAGCCAGACAGGCATACAACAAACCAGCTAGTCCGCTAACAAGTCAACCAGACGACCAATCATTCAGCCAGACAACCAGTCAAGGAGAAAATCAGCCAGGCAGCCAGCCAAACCAAATACTAATTATCTATCTGGTCTTGCCTCGGGGTCAAAACTGCCTTACAACGTCGATGCCTGTATACTACAGGGTTACATCCCTTCTTGGCCTTGATACACAATGTAAAAAACTGTTGTACAGATAGCCATGTCTAAGGTTTCTGCAGAACTTTGTTATCGCCAGTAATTGCGATCACAGCGACATAATATTCTCAAAAGTAAGATTTTCTTTTTTTTCTTATTATGAAAAAGACAGACAGCAAACCGGCTGACAGGCGGGTAAACATACACAGAAAGAAAGAAAGAAAGAAAGAAAGAAATTAAGAAAGAAAGAAAGAAATTAAGAAAGAAAGAAAGAAAGAAAGAACGATTAAATATGTACATAGAATAAAGGATTAGAACAATGAACTGTACAACAATCATAGCTATGTATAATGTTTCAGCCAAACTTTGTTGTCGCCAGTAAATGGGATACAAGGACAGAATACTCTCACAAGCAGGAGTTTCTTGTTTATTATGAAATAGCAGACAGTAAACAGTCACATAGAATAAAGGGTTAGAGCAACGAATAACAATGTACGAAGGTAAGTTAATAAGTAAGTCACAAATGGCTGTAGAAAAAAAAAAAAATTTTCGCATTTCCTTCCTGTTTCAAGATATTGCGGTCAACATCAGCATCTTTCAGCTGTATGTTGATTTCTAGGCTAAGATTACGCTCATCAGCACGCCACGACTTTCTGAGCGACCGGCTGCATACTCTCATAAGTCACTGGCGTGACTCGAGCCGCTTCAAATCCTCGTGCGCTCACGTCAACCACGAGAGTATTCGGGGTTACGGAGAAAGCTGCTAACCCCTCGACCAAGGAGACCGTATAACAACAACTTGAATCAGTTTATTTTTACACCTTACAATGTCCCTTTATTTCTCAACATAATTTCCACCAACATTGATGAATTTATCCCTTAGTTTTAATAGTCCTCCCAAACCGGCAGCATAGAACTGCGTGCTTTGTTTTCATTTACCTGCCATTCCACATAACTATGTGACTTACTTATTGACTCGCCCTCGTAACGTTTTCTACCCAGCTATGCACCGCTTTACGGGAAATCTCTAGAGGCTAAGTCCACTGGAAATTCACCTTGGTGGGGAGACATTTAATGAAGCGTTACTTTTCGGAGGGACGCTATTTAGTCCTGTGAATAGTGTTTTAATGTGGATTATGTGATGTTATTTTGTGTTCTTTGATTGGAAGTTTTCAAAAGAAGCCACGGACGGTAGGTGGTGGATGAAATTTTCAGGGCAGCCGACAGATATTTGTGGGTCATGGCCTCGAGTTTCACGACGGCAGGCATAGGAACTCTTCTTGAGTCAATGGCTGCGGTCTCCGACCAATAAGGTCACTGCCATAGAGGAAAGCAACGGCAAACTACCTCTTTAAAAGTGCCTAGTATATCATGATTCGCTTAAAGACTGATCATCGCAAGACAAGGACACTGGTGATCGAGTGAAATGGCGAGTCATGACCGCCCACGCTTTCCGGCATGGCACATGATTGATTGATTGATTGGGAGACATTTTGCGAGTGACGCCGAAGTTGAATGTGAAGTGAGAACGTGGTTTAGAATACAGAGCACGCAGTTCTATGCAGCCGGTTTGGGAGGACTGATAAAACGATGGGATAAGAACATCAATGTTGGTGGAAATTATGTTGAGAAATAAAGGGACAATGTGTGTATAAAAATAAACTGGTTTCAAGTAGTTATCATTTTAATTATTTTTCTACATCCACTTGTGACTTACTTATTAACTTACCCTCGTATTTGTAGATTTTGCGACATATGCCAAGGGAAAAAACGGTCTTTTGTGCTCTGTACACCTTTTCTAGGACTGAAAATAGGGTTCGATCCTGCAATAGTCCCCACTAACAGTTGACAGGACCGGCCACCTGTTCCTCCGTGGATCCAGACCTACAAGATGTGATTGACCTATCATATGACGATTCTGAAGCAGGTTCCTGTTGTGCGACTTGTTTTGTTGTTAACACAGCTTCTTTCTTGGACATCCGCACACGTATCCCTTATTCCGGACATTAAGGTTTGGAGTGGCACCAGCTAACGTCACTGGAATGAAATCTACCACACGAGAAAACAGAATTTAAATAACGCAACAGGAAAGAATATAGGACCACAAAACCCGTACCTCATTTATAACGAACACCGCATAAGGAAGGTTGAACGAGGTCGAATTTGATTTCCCCCCCCCCCCCCCCCCCAACGGACGAAATGTAAATCATTACCCTCTTTAGACAACATGATTGATTGATTGATTGATTGATTAGGAACCGACATCACAGCATTCGAGGCATTCCCATAAGAGCTCCGTCCCCATCCTCAGCAGGCAGCGAAGAGTTCCAACAACCCATAGTACCAGTAGCAATCTGATTATAGTCCGTCTCGCCTTTCCTCTGAGCGTCGAGCGTCTTTAGACAACAATCCCGTACAAATTAATATTCAAAATGTGGCTGACTCGGTCACAGGATTATTAATCTGAGGCTGGAGATGGACCCAAATATAACTTCTCTTCTGAGGTTGAATGGGGTAGGGGTAATGGTAAAAATGAATGACGGTCTCAGTCCATCCAGCATCGTGTCTCTTGGTCTATATGTGCCTCCAACGCCTCTTTTCTCATCACATGACCAAAGAAAGCGGTTGCCTTGTTATCATAGTTGCATATATAATGTTCTAGTTTCTTTAGCCACTTTCAGGCAATTGTTGTGAGTTACTTTGGCAGTCCAAGGTATTCGCATGCATATATATATATATATATATATACATAATATATATACTATATATATATATATATATATATATATATATATATATATAATATATATATATATTATATATATATATATGAATCCTAGGTGTCCGCCTCGTGTGTACTTACTCCATATGTGTAGCATGAACACCCAAGCCATGACTATAAGTCTGAAGATTAACTGATTCAGGGCCAAACAAAACGTAAGTCTGGACCAAACATTGTACACAATCAAATGAACAAATATTATAATGTAAACTTCCGTTCACTGATCATTGAAATCGCGAAGATCACCCGACACGAAACAAATAACACAATAACCTCTAGTTTAGCGATATATCGCCCTTCTGTTCAAATGGCAGGTTACAATTATCGATATATTACTCGTCGGCACTGAATCAATTAAGAAATATTAAACACATCAATGTTTTATTTGTTTCATTTTGTTTAGACCTGACATACATTTTATTTTGTATGATGTTAGTGGATCTTATGTGGTCTAGAACATAATCATCTGGCAGTTTCTCTTTTTGATCACTTTTCAAGTCGAAGTGCCTGCAACGCTTGATTTAAAACTGTTCCTATATTTGCATTCCGTGCATTCCATACGCAGCACAATATTTCTCGCGGTCTTAACCTTCCTTTCCTAACACAGGCTTGATCGAGACAAGAACACTGAGCTGATCCACGACTCTGGTGACCGAGTGAGATGGCGAGACGTGAACCGCCCACGCTTACCTGCATGGCACCTGATGATGATGAAACATAGGCTTAGACTGACCACTGTGACACTCTGTTTGTCGTAACGCCTTTTGCCATGTGCCTAGAGCGAGGCTGTTGCCGCTTGTACTGGGTTAGTTAGTAAGTCGACTGATCATCCTCATTGCACATCGAACCATTCAATCCATAAGTGCTCGGATCCCCTCCTCAGTAAATCCGGCAGCGTGTAGCGGCTCACGACATTGGTTTCCTGCGTAGTGTTCTTGTTTGGCCACACCTCTTTTAAATTGCTGTTCTCGCAGTCTGACCATGGTTGTAGATTACTGGTTACTTTGTCGACTCTCTCTTTCTCTTCTCTTCTCTCTTCTCTCTCTCTCTCTCTCTGTATGTGTGTGTTTTTTTAAAAATATTTTTGTTTGGTTTAATCATTTCGTCAATTATTAATTTCGCCGCTGTTCTTTGTCTGCCAGACCATTGTCGCGACATGCCGCGTTAAATCCAGAATAGTTTCTCGGTCTCCAATTTGAGAGGCAATTTGAGAAAGAAGGAATTAATCAGGGCTCCATGGCTATCTAGTCGTGAGGTAAGATTACTCACAAAAAGCCTCTAGCCATGACGTAAGCTTGCAGATGGCAAGTAAAATGGGCTGCTTGAGACAGACACAACTAGATAATTAGTCCTACACCTTGGAAAACTGCTGACCCAGACGGGCATGACACCACACAGACACATTGCACCTTCCGCCCAGGTAGACCCTGGCGAATCAACAATGAACTGGGCCAGTGGATGAATAAAGGCAATTACCCTGTAGCCGGTGGAGAATGTCAGAGATAGTGAAATAAAACTACCTAGGCGTGAACAACATATGGACCCAGGTTGGAGATACTAGCCCTAGGCTGTAAACAAGCCAAGTCCACTAAGACTGGCAGACTCGGGAGGTGTGAAACAGACCTGATAAGGCAATTAGAGCAGGACTGGAGGAATGTGAGTGATGGCCAGTTTTGAAGTGAGAATTGCAATTAACGCCAGGGGGAGATAAGGAAGAATTTATGACTGGAATTCCTGGGAGATAAGTGTCTACTTCTAGGCTGAATAGCAACACTGTACCCTACCATGCATGTCGTCAGAGGCGGACTAAGGAAGGCTTGATGGTTCCGTCGCCCTGCTACTGAGTGAGTGCGTGGCGCGACACTGTGAGCTTTGAGTTTCGTGTGAAATGCTTTTGAATCTGCCCGAGGTCTTTTTGGAACGTGACTGCATGTTCGGAGCGATGGCAGGATGGCTATGTCCCAGAGTTGACCGGTTTTTGCCTTATGCAGAAATGCGTGGCTGCTGGGCTTCTGGTTGACTGCCACTGCCATCGACGATGAACTGTATTTCGTGGACTGTGTGGGTGAACATCTAGGAAACATCCAGATGGGAAAATGACTGCCGATTCATCAGAGATGAACTGGTGTTTTCGTGGGGGGACTATTGTGTTGACATTCTGGCGGCGGCATTATGCACAGTGTATCTGTGCGGGCTGTTGTTTGTCGAGACTCCTGTCTTTTCCACTTTTCACATTGGGCAGTGGGGAGCGTTTTTGTGATATTCACTGGCACAGGAACGGAGCATAATGGGGACGACCCGTTGCTGTGAAGTTGGAACTGCGGACTAACTAACTAACTAGGCTAGGTATAAAAACCCATGCTAGACCGGTTCCCGTTAGAATAAGTCAGACATTCGAAAAGGTGAGAAGAGAGAGTAAATGTAGATTTCTTAGAACTATCTAAGCCTTTTGGTGTATGTACTGATTTTGAGTCTATATCTGACCTAGGTTATTTCAAGAAACATCATTGTCTATGTATACTTTTTGGTGTCTTGGTAGATGCTTGTATTTCTTTGTACACTATCCTAGTTGCCTTTTGGTGTGTGCAGTTGTTGTACAGAATATAGTCAACTGACTTTTTCCTTAATTCTTACCCACAGCAGTGGCTAAGTAGGGACTGCTCTGAGTATTGTTTCTACGTCTCATATTTATGTAAACAATATTGTTACTAACTTGGCATAATGCTATTATGTTAAAGTATTGGAGGTTTCATATATTTGAATTGCCGTATGCATCATTGTTGCTATACTCTGGACACGCACTCGGCAGACATGTATTTGGTCTGTTATGTAGTCGATGGTAAAAGAGAAAGGGGGACAATCATAAAGACTGATGCTTCCTTCACTACGGTGCTAAGAGGTAAAGAGTAGTTCTGACTTCGTTACGGCCAAAGAAGAAAAATAGTGAAAAGAGAGAGAACCTCACACCGCCTCAAAACCCACAAAAAAAAAAGGATAGTAATTAGATAAGATATACGAGATCTCAGGCAGGGGGGCCCCAACTCTGGACTGACTGTCATATTTGAGACCCAGACATTGGATTAAGGTGTTAGATTGTGGTAGAAATAGTGACTGTAAAAAGTAAAACTAAAAGATACTAAACAAACAAATCAAGGACAAATAAACAAGCTCTTATTTATTTTGAAAGAAAGAAATTAAGAAAGAAAGAAAGAAAGAAAGAACGATTAAATATGTACATAGAATAAAGGATTAGAACAATGAACTGTACAACAATCATAGCTATGTATAATGTTTCAGCCAAACTTTGTTGTCGCCAGTAAATGGGATACAAGGACAGAATACTCTCACAAGCAGGAGTTTCTTGTTTATTATGAAATAGCAGACAGTAAACAGTCACATAGAATAAAGGGTTAGAGCAACGAATAACAATGTACGAAGGTAAGTTAATAAGTAAGTCACAAATGGCTGTAGAAAAAAAAAAAAATTTTCGCATTTCCTTCCTGTTTCAAGATATTGCGGTCAACATCAGCATCTTTCAGCTGTATGTTGATTTCTAGGCTAAGATTACGCTCATCAGCACGCCACGACTTTCTGAGCGACCGGCTGCATACTCTCATAAGTCACTGGCGTGACTCGAGCCGCTTCAAATCCTCGTGCGCTCACGTCAACCACGAGAGTATTCGGGGTTACGGAGAAAGCTGCTAACCCCTCGACCAAGGAGACCGTATAACAACAACTTGAATCAGTTTATTTTTACACCTACAATGTCCCTTTATTTCTCAACATAATTTCCACCAACATTGATGAATTTATCCCTTAGTTTTAATAGTCCTCCCAAACCGGCAGCATAGAACTGCGTGCTTTGTTTTCATTTACCTGCCATTCCACATAACTATGTGACTTACTTATTGACTCGCCCTCGTAACGTTTTCTACCCAGCTATGCACCGCTTTACGGGAAATCTCTAGAGGCTAAGTCCACTGGAAATTCACCTTGGTGGGAGACATTTAATGAAGCGTTACTTTTCGGAGGGACGCTATTTAGTCCTGTGAATAGTGTTTTAATGTGGATTATGTGATGTTATTTTGTGTTCTTTGATTGGAAGTTTTCAAAAGAAGCCACGGACGGTAGGTGGTGGATGAAATTTTCAGGGCAGCCGACAGATATTTGTGGGTCATGGCCTCGAGTTTCACGACGGCAGGCATAGGAACTCTTCTTGAGTCAATGGCTGCGGTCTCCGACCAATAAGGTCACTGCCATAGAGGAAAGCAACGGCAAACTACCTCTTTAAAAGTGCCTAGTATATCATGATTCGCTTAAAGACTGATCATCGCAAGACAAGGACACTGGTGATCGAGTGAAATGGCGAGTCATGACCGCCCACGCTTTCCGGCATGGCACATGATTGATTGATTGATTGGGAGACATTTTGCGAGTGACGCCGAAGTTGAATGTGAAGTGAGAACGTGGTTTAGAATACAGAGCACGCAGTTCTATGCAGCCGGTTTGGGAGGACTGATAAAACGATGGGATAAGAACATCAATGTTGGTGGAAATTATGTTGAGAAATAAAGGGACAATGTGTGTATAAAAATAAACTGGTTTCAAGTAGTTATCATTTTAATTATTTTTCTACATCCACTTGTGACTTACTTATTAACTTACCCTCGTATGTGTAGATTTTGCGACATATGCCAAGGGAAAAACGGTCTTTTGTGCTCTGTACACCTTTTCTAGGACTGAAAATAGGGTTCGATCCTGCAATAGTCCCCACTAACAGTTGACAGGACCGGCCACCTGTTCCTCCGTGGATCCAGACCTACAAGATGTGATTGACCTATCATATGACAGATCTGAAGCAGGTTCCTGTTGTGCGACTTGTTTTTGTTGTTAACACAGCTTCTTTCTTGGACATCCGCACACGTATCCCTTATTCCGGACATTAAGGTTTGGAGTGGCACCAGCTAACGTCACTGGAATGAAATCTACCACACGAGAAAACAGAATTTAAATAACGCAAAAGGAAAGAATATAGGACCACAAAACCCGTACCTCATTTATAACGAACACCGCATAAGGAAGGTTGAACGAGGTCGAATTTTGATTTCCCCCCCCCCCCCCCAACGGACGAAATGTAAATCATTACCCTCTTTAGACAACATGATTGATTGATTGATTGATTGATTTAGGAACCGACATCACAGCATTCGAGGCATTCCCATAAGAGCTCCGTCCCCATCCTCAGCAGGCAGCGAAGAGTTCCAACACCCATAGTACCAGTAGCAATCTGATTATATGTCCGTCTCGCCTTTCCTCTGAGCGTCGAGCGTCTTTAGACAACAATCCCGTACAAATTAATATTCAAAATGTGGCTGACTCGGTCACAGGATTATTAATCTGAGGCTGGAGATGGACCCAAATATAACTTCTCTTCTGAGGTTGAATGGGGTAGGGGTAATGGTAAAAATGAATGACGGTCTCAGTCCATCCAGCATCGTGTCTCTTGGTCTATATGTGCCTCCAACGCCTCTTTTCTCATCACATGACCAAAGAAAGCGGTTTGCCTTGTTATCATAGTTGCATATATAATGTTCTAGTTTCTTTAGCCACTTTCAGGCAATTGTTGTGAGTTACTTTGGCAGTCCAAGGTATTCGCATGCATATATATATATATATATATATATATATATATATATATATATATATATATATATATATATATATATATATATATATATATATATATATATATATATATATGAATCCTAGGTGTCCGCCTCGTGTGTACTTACTCCATATGTGTAGCATGAACACCCAAGCCATGACTATAAGTCTGAAGATTAACTGATTCAGGGCCAAACAAAACGTAAGTCTGGACCAAACATTGTACACAATCAAATGAACAAATATTATAATGTAAACTTCCGTTCACTGATCATTGAAATCGCGAAAGATCACCCGACACGAAACAAATAACACAATAACTCTAGTTTAGCGATATATCGCCCTTCTGTTCAAATGGCAGGTTACAATTATCGATATATTACTCGTCGGCACTGAATCAATTAAGAAATATTAAACACATCAATGTTTTATTTGTTTCATTTTGTTTAGACCTGACATACATTTTATTTTGTATGATGTTAGTGGATCTTATGTGGTCTAGAACATAATCATCTGGCAGTTTCTCTTTTTGATCACTTTTCAAGTCGAAGTGCCTGCAACGCTTGATTTAAAACTGTTTCCTATATTTGCATTCCGTGCATTCCATACGCAGCACAATATTTCTCGCGGTCTTAACCTTCTTTCTAAACACAGGCTTGATCGAGACAAGAACACTGAGCTGATCCACGACTCTGGTGACCGAGTGAGATGGCGAGACGTGAACCGCCCACGCTTACCTGCATGGCACCTGATGATGATGAAACATAGGCTTAGACTGACCACTGTGACCACTCTGTTTGTCGTAACGCCTTTTGCCATGTGCCTAGAGCGAGGCTGTTGCCGCTTGTACTGGGTTAGTTAGTAAGTCGACTGATCATCCTCATTGCACATCGAACCATTCAATCCATAAGTGCTCGGATCCCCTCCTCAGTAAATCCGGCAGCGTGTAGCGGCTCACGACATTGGTTTCCTGCGTAGTGTTCTTGTTTGGCCACACCTCTTTTAAATTGCTGTTCTCGCAGTCTGACCATGGTTGTAGATTACTGGTTACTTTGTCGACTCTCTCTTTCTCTTCTCTTCTCTCTTCTCTCTCTCTCTCTCTCTGTATGTGTGTGTTTTTTTAAAAATATTTTTGTTTGGTTTAATCATTTCGTCAATTATTAATTTCGCCGCTGTTCTTTGTCTGCCAGACCATTGTCGCGACATGCCGCGTTAACATCCCAGAATAGTTTCTCGGTCTCCAAATTTGAGAGGCCAATTTGAGAAAGAAGGAATTAATCAGGGCTCCATGGCTATCTAGTCGTGAGGTAAGATTACTCACAAAAAGCCTCTAGCCATGACGTAAGCTTGCAGATGGCAAGTAAAATGGGCTGCTTGAGACAGACACAACTAGATAATTAGTCTACACCTTGGAAAACTGCTGACCCAGACGGGCTATGACACCACACAGACACATTGGCACCTTCTCGCCCAGGTAGACCCTGGCTGAATCAACAATGAACTGGGCCAGTGGATGAATAAAGGCAATTACCTGTAGCCAGGTGGAGAATGTCAGAGATAGTGAAATAAAACTACCTAGGCGTGAACAACATATGGACCCAGGTGGAGATACTAGCCCTAGGGCTGTAAACAAGCCAAGTCCACTAAGACTGGCAGACTCCGGGAGGTGTGAAACAGACCTGATAAGGCAATTAGAGCAGGACTGGAGGAATGTGAGTGATGGCCAGTTTTGAAGTGAGAATTGCAATTAACGCCAGGGGGAGATAAGGAAGAATTTATGACTGGAATTCCTGGGAGATAAGTGTCTACTTCTAGGCTGAATAGCAACACTGTAGCCTACCATGCATGTCGTAAGAAGCGACTAAGCAGGCTATGGTTCCGTCGCCCTGCTACTGAGTGAGTGCGTGGCTCGACACTGTGAGCTTTGAGTTTCGTGTGAAATGCTTTTGAATCTGCCTGAGGTTTTTTGGAACGTGACTGCATGTTCGGAGCGATGACAACTGGCTATGTCCCAGAGTTGACCGGTGTTTGCCTTATGCAGAAATGCGTGGCTGCTGGGCTTCTGGTTGACTACCACTGCCATCGACGATGAACTGTATTTTCGTGGACTGTGTGGGTGAACATCTAGGAAACATCCAGATGGGAAAATGACTGCCGATTCTATCAGAGATAAACTGGATGTTTCGTGGGGGACTATTGTGTTGACATTCTGGCGGCGGCATTTGCACAGTGTATCTGTGCGGGCTGTTGTTTGTCGAGACTCCTGTCTTTTCCACTTTTCACATTGGGCAGTGGGGAGCGTTTTATGTGATATTCACTGGCACAGGAACGGAGCATAGTGGGGACGACCCGTTGCTGTGAAGTTGGAACTGAGACTAACTAACTAACTAGGCTAGGTATAAAAACCCATGCTAGACCGGTTCCCGTTAGAATAAGTCAGACATTCGAACAGGTGAGAAGAGAGAGTAAATGTAGATTTCTTAGTAACTATCTAAGCCTTTTGGTTGTATGTACTGATTTTGAGTCTATATCTGACCTAGGTTATTTCAAGAAACATCATTGTCTATGTATACTTTTAGGTGTCTTGGTAGATGCTTGTCATTTCTTTGTACACTATCCTAGTTGCCTTTTGGTGTGTGCAGTTGTTGTACAGAATATAGTCAACTGACTTTTTCCTTAATTCTTACCACAGCAGTGGCTAAGTAGGGACTGCTCTGAGTATTGTTTCTACGTCTCATATTTATGTAAACAATATTGTTACTAACTTGGCATAATGCTATTATGTTAAAGTATTGGAGGTTTCATATATTTGAATTGCCGTATGCATCATTGTTGCTATACTCTGGACACGCACTCGGCAGACATGTATTTGGTCTGTTATGTAGTCGATGGTAAAAGAGAAAGGGAGACAATCATAAAGACTGATGCTTCCTTCACTACGGTGCTAAGAGGTAAAGAGTAGTTCTGACTTCGTTACGGCCAAAGAAGAAAAATAGTGAAAAGAGAGAGAACCTCACACCGCCTCAACCGACAAAAAAAGAGGATAGTAATTAGATAAGATATACGAGATCTCAGGCAGGGGCCTCAACTCTGGACTGACTGTCATATTTGAGACCCAGACATTGGATTAAGGTGTTAGATTGTGGTAGAAATAGTGACTGTAAAAAGTAAAAACTAAAAGATACTAAACAAACAAATCAAGGACAAATAAACAAGCTCTTTATTTATTTCTTCTAACAGCACATTGCGTGTCAATAACAGATACAATAGACAACTGTATATATCAAACCACCACAGTGGGTAACCCCTAACCAATCAACAGCACTTAAGACAACAGGGTACACCAAGTACCACAACACAGGTGTTCCAAACAATGGCTGGTTAGACTGACACTATAAAGAACTTTGACACAAGCAACACTGCACAGACAATAAGGCACTACAAAAACATAGGTTACACAACATAAACTCCAAGACGCGACATAAACAAGAGTTGTGACACAATTTACTATCCCACCAAGAACCCAGGCCTGCTGACACTAACTAGTCAGCCGCTCCTGTAACAATACAAAACACAATCTATGATTATCATTGTAAAGACAACATATTAAACACATGAAGCAATGAGCACATGCAATATAACATTTGAATTAACTGTCACAAAATGAAACCGTGTGTTTATCCGGTTGATTATTACAGAGGATTTTCGGATTAAGCGGACGATCGACCAGCGACATCTATTTGTACTAACAGAGTAAACACAGTTGTACAGGTTACATCGTGTCAGCCCATAAACACATTTGGTGGTGAGGGAGAAGGATATGGAATGGTGCCGTTTGTCATCTATACTGCCGGACATCAGACGGAAATGGCTGCTGGGATTGTCACCACGGAACAGAAGAGTGACAAGTTTGTCAACATTTGAATGCAGATGGAAGCCGTGAGACCACAGGGGCAGATGTAAAACGGAAGTACCTAGTACGGAAAACAGTGCATCTGTCAATTCTTGGGTTCCGGAACATCAAGATGATTGGCAGCTTGGTATCGAAACTCTTTGTTGGGAGTTTACAGAAACTAGCTGGCTTGTTTTGAGAATCTAGGCAATTACTGACAACTTTGACAGGATTTAAGCCAGGAAAATAGTTCTTGACAGGGGATGATTTGCCACTGTGCCACCTGTGTGGGGGAGTAAAGGATAACGTCACGTGGACAACTTTGGTAGTTTGCCATATAAACTCGAGTTGAGATCAACTAGGGGGGACTTGAATAATGCTCTAGACAGAGTGCAGGGCACTGCAGTGCTTAGTGGAAATAATATCTACCGTGTGTTAATTAGTGACTTAATTTTACACGTGCCTATATGGCAGATGTAGATATGATTTATAGGACTGCAGTAGTGCCATTTAAGGTATAACCTATTATAATATATTCGTTATAATTACTTTAGGCAGTAGCCTTGTTAAACTATAGTGTGATGATTAGCACTGTTAGTGGAAACTAGCTAGAGTAGTGAAGTGATACTTGGCTCTGTTAGCTAGAATAGATTAGTGAAGTGTTGATAAGCTTTACTAGTTGAGTAATGAAGGATAATTGGGATCTTCCCGTAGGTGTCCCTGGTGGGCGGGGTTCCGCATTCTGTTTGCTGATATTTTTTCTTTGTCATAGCCTGATTCGACTCTAGGTGGGTAGCTAATCTGCTCTATGACTAAGTCTAGTTAGCTAAAGATCATTAAGCAAGGTGATAGGCTTACACTCAGCCGAAGGGATCAGTGACTAGTACTATCACCAGATGTGTTGTTTCTATCCTAGGTTCCCTACCAGATCCAAGGAAACTCTACAAGTTTTGGGAAAGAATTAAAAAACCCATTCGGAAGAACACCAGTTCAAGAGTCAATAAAGTTGCATACAGAAACGTAACTTACGCTAGAAGGAAATTGATTCATCAAAGAGAGTGATGCATACTGATGCACCACACAGCATTAGACAGTAGTAACGAACCGAGAACTGGCTAAGAGTACCTAGTGTTAGTACAGTAACAATTAACATTAGTAATTAGCACTTATGGACTGAATGGTTCGATGTGCAACGAGGATGATCTGTCGACTAACTAACTAACTAACTGCGTACACACTGCAAAAGACTTGTGCAGTTTGTTTAGGAACATTAGGAACGGACATTGTGTAGAGTGCAACCGGTCCCTGATTAACTCTTAATACCACCGGTGTCTATTTCGGATGTTCATGAAATTGGATTACCAGAGGTCTACAGAGGCAAAGCATTATCCGGCAAGATGGTTCCGGCAACGGGTGAGACGTACTTGTTCTGACGTAACGTGCTGTGGTCTATCTTTGCTGTGATCAGCTGACTGAGTTGATGTCTGAGAGACAGAGTCTACACACTTTATAGAACACGTCACACATTTTCTTCGCATACACGTCTCATACACGTTACACTTTTATTTTAATAAATTAATCTTTATTAATTTCTAGAAGCAAGAGTTGTTGAGTATGTTGCGTTGGGGAAGTATGAGAAGGGGGCATAGTACGACAGTGTGAGAGTGATAGGAAAAGGTGTCCATAGGCTGATGGAGTGTGTTGGACGGAAGCTGGTGGATTCTCCAGAATATTGAGGGGGAAAAAAATAATATTATAATGTGGGTGTCGGATCTCCTCACTCCAGGGACGACACTTTAAAGGAGGACACGACATTATTGGGGGCTCGTAAACGTGATCTTTGGACAGCGGGATCTCTCGTAAACGTGATCTTTGGACAGCGGGATCTATCGTAAACGTGATCTTTGGACAGCGAGATCTCTCGTAAACGGGATCCTTGGACAGCGAGATCTCCTGCAAGCAGGAACCTTTGACAGTGGGATCTTCTGACAACGGGGTCTTTTGACACGGGATCCTTAGTTATAAGAGGGAGATATCAGTTTGGAGAATCCAGCTAGAGTGAATGTGGATAGGGGTTAGGACTAATATCTTACCTGTTCACACTTCACACGTCTGCATAGGTCTGTGGTCCTGATTCTACTCTTGTCACTGAGTGATGGTACTGTGTGTGGTAATATCTAGATTTATAGTACTTGTTCATATATCGGTATAGTAATTTGCAGTTATATTGTACTAGACCTGCTAGCTTACCTCTCTGTATAATGGCCACCCCTAAACTTAGCACGTTAGAATTAAAGGCAAGGGGGGAAGAAATGGGATTGGCTGGGTCTTCTCTAACGGATTACATACAGGAAGTGGAGAGAGAGTATCGTCAAGCGGAACGGGAAGAGCGAAAGGCCGAGTTGGAATTGAGAAGGGAAGCTGAGCAAGCAGCTAGGAAATTTGAAGCTGAGCAAGCAGCTAGGAAATTAGAAGCTGAACAGGAAGCACAGAAAAGGGAGCACGAGTACCGGATGAGGGAACTCGAGTTGAAGAGTCAATCTAATGGAGAAACTGAGGGAGCAGTTGGAGGTTCCTCCATCCCAGGATCAACACCAGTAGGTGGACATGGGTACCATGCTATGAAGTTTCCTTTAGCGGTCTACGAGGAGGACAAAGAGAAGATTGACCAATACCTTCAACGCTTCGAGGCTATGTCAGTTGCTATGGGTCTGGAGCGTAACAAATGGAATCTTAAGCTATCCCAGGGATTACGCGGGATGGGATACGAGGTTTATACTCGCCTGCCACCAGGACATGAGAACAATTATGATGAGTTAAAGACGGCTCTGCTGAAACGATTCGAGGTTACGTCACATACCTACCGGAAAAAATTTCGAGCAGCGAAACGAGAACCGGGAGAGTTGTTTGCCGCCTACAGTTTGCGTCTTAAATCTTATCTCCATAAGTGGATGGATTTGGCTGGGTTCGCACATGACTATGAGAGTCTGGAAGAGCTCATGGTGGTCGACCAGCTGAAGAAGCAAATGTCTAAACCTCTCAGGACGTTCCTGGGAGAACAAGGAGCGGAACGTATTGACCTCGTGAATAAATTAGCAGAACGGTTCGTCGAGGTACATGGGGAGGCAGGGGAGAACCTTTCCACCAACACCAAAAGTCAAGAGAAACATGACAAGAAGAAAGCCAAAAACTCAGGAACCAAAAAGTGGGAACCTTATGTGCACAAATCAGAGGATAGTTCAGAGAAGAAGAAGGAGGGAAGCAAGAGCACTTCAAGCTCTACACCTAAACGACCGTGGTCGGAGAAGTGGTGTTCAATTTGTAAGTCACCCTCTCACAATACGAGGGACTGCAAATCGAAGGCTAAGAACCCTCACTTTGCAGCATGTCAAGTGACTTCCAAGGAGGTTGTCACGGAAAATGCCAAAGTCAACAAGGAAGCTCGCCACCAGAAGAGCTCATTCAAGGCCGACAATAGAAAATCTAGGACAGGGAAATGGTGCAACCAATGTCAGTCAAACACGCACCATGCTATTGACTGCAGGGGAAAGTCAGGAGACACTCAATTCGTCGTGTGCTCAGGGAAACCTAAGGTGGAGCCCACCGAACAGGTCGAGGCCGAGGAAGAGACTCCAGACCAGGAAAAACCACCTGTAGTGGAATTGGTAGAGGTTAACGGTCGTCAAGTGGAGTGTTTATACGACACAGGACTGGACGGGGAGGCCGTGATTTCTGCGGATCTGGTACATCCAGAACAATTCACAGGTGAAACATTGGATATACAGCCTGCACAGAAGAGTGCTGTAACCATGAAGTTGCCCATTGCTAATGTGGAGATTCGGTCAAGGTACGTCACCGGCACCATCAAGGCCGCTGTATTGACCGATCCCATTTTTCCAGTCATCCTAGGTTGCCGGTATGTCTTTCTGGGAATGCCCAGGGAGCCAATCCATATGGGAGCAATGCAGACTCGCTCTCAGACGAAAACGGAAGAGGCAGACGCAATTGTGACTAACCCAATGCCGGGGGAGCTACGAACTGCCCAGAGTGAGGATGATACTTTACGTCCTTGCTACAAAAAGCTGCAGAAAAGTGCTGATCCACCAGGACGGGGGCAGTACTACATGAAGAATAGGATACTCTACAGGAGAGCAGGAAGGGGAGACAACCTATACGGTCAGTTGGTCGTCCCGAAAGCTCATCGGTCCCAGATTCTTCATATGGGGCATACCATCTCCTTTAGTGGACACATGGGTATTGCCGCCACCATGCAGCGGATTTCCTGCCACTACTATTGGCCGGGAATGACAGATGATGTGCGTCGGTATGTGAAGTCATGCCCTGAGTGCCAGAGGGTGGCACCGAAACACTGGACAGCACCGGTGATGTTGGGTGAGATGCCCATCATGAACTCTCCTTTCGAGAGGGTAGCCATCGATATCGTGGGTCCACTTCCCAGGACTAGGAAGAGGAACATGTATATACTCACAATGGTGGATTGCTGTACAATGGGGGGTGAGGCGATACCGTTGACCACGATTGACTCGAAAAGAGTGGCGGACGCACTGATGGAGGCCTTTACCAGATTAGGCTTTCCGGATCAAATTCTGACGGACAATGGATCTCAGTTTTGTGGAAAACTCATGGAGGAGGTATTTAGGGTGTTTCACTCTAACCACATACATACCAGCCCTTACCACCCTCAAGCCAATGGACAAGTAGAGCGTTTCAACGGCACGTTGATGACAATGCTCAGGAAACTAGCGCAGGAAAAACCTGATAGGTGGGATGAATATATCCCAGCAGCACTCTTTGCCTATCGGGAAGTTCCTCATGGCTCAACAGGACTACCACCCGCTACGTTGCTGTTTGGTCGTCCAATCAAAGGACCGTTGGAAGCCATGTTGAGGAGTTGGACTGAAGAGGGGACGTCAGAAGAAGTGATCTCATCCTATCAATACGTGGAGGAACTGAAAGAAAAACTCCACAAGGGATGGACTCTGGCAAATCAAAACTTGAAAAAGGCCAGGAAAAGACATGCGGCTTACTACAACCGTAGGTCTAAAGAAAGATCTCTAGAGGTAGGAGATAAAGTCTTGTTGTTACTCCCAACGGGAAACAACAAACTGGAGATAGGTTGGCAAGGACCATTTCCCGTGGAAAGGGTGATATCCAGAACCAACTATCAGATCCGGATCCGGGGAAAGTCGAAGATTTTCCATATCAATCTCTTGCGGAAATACGAAGAGAGACCCGGAGACAAGGCAGCTCACCTCATGGCAATGGCAGTTGCAGTGGAGACAGAAGTGGGAACCAACGAGGGCAGGGAATATCCCTTGGTACACCAGGAAACCTATAGGGATGTACAAGTGAACCCTGATCTGACCTCACAGGAGAGGGAAAGGATAACCCAGGTTCTCAAGTCTCATAAGGAGATACTGACTGATAAACCAGGACGAACGAGGTTGGTGGAGTTTGAGATGACTTTGACCACACAGGAGCCTGTTCGCCAAAAGGTTTACCCAGTGCCATTCTCTAAAGAAAAGGCCCTGGAGGAGGAAATAAAAAAACTGCTGGAGGATGACGTGATTGCACCATCCACATCCCCATACAATGCGGGGGTAGTTTTGTTACGCAAACCAAGTGGAGAACACAGGTTGTGTATAGATTACCGACTTCTGAACAGTCATACACAGTTTCAGGTGGAACCTTTGCCGAATCCAACTCAGTTATTCGCTAGGCTCCATAAGGCTCGGTACTTTTCAAAGGTGGATCTGAGTCGGGGGTACTATAAGATACCAGTCAAACCGGAGATTCGACCACTGTTAGCTTTCAGTACACCCAGTGGACACTACGAATTCAAGGTCATGCCCTTTGGACTCAGCAATGCACCTAGTGTGTTTACACGCATGATGAGGACTTTACTAGATCCGTTACAGGATCCGTCCATCATCTCATTCATGGATGATATTCTGATTTCCAGTGACAGCTTGGATGACCACTTACAATCCTTGGAGAGAGTGTTTAATAGACTCAAGGAAGCAGGGCTTACTGCTCGTCCAACCAAGTGCATGATTGGTTACCAAACTCTGGAATTTCTAGGTCACACCATCACTCCAGGACACATTGTTCCAGAAGAGAAGAACCTGGAGAAAATCAGAAATGCACCAAGGCCAAAAACGAAGAAGGATGTGCGATCTTTTCTCTCGTTGTGTGGGTTCTACCACAAATTTATCCCACATTTCACTGAACTGGGAGCTCCGTTGACGGAAACCTTGAAAAAGGGATTCCCGGACCAAATCATTTGGACACCAGAATGTGAGAATGCCTATAGTCAGTTAAAGGAGGCCTTGGTCAGCAAACCTGTATTACAGCTCCCTGACCTTTCCAAACCATTTGTGTTGAGAACGGATGCAAGTGCGATTGGAATTGGAGCCGCTTTGTTACAGGAAGGAAAAGACGATGCTTCGGTTTTGAAACCTGTGGCATACGCAAGTAAGAAACTTCTACAGGCGGAGAGGAATTATTCAACCGTCGAGAGAGAATGCTTGTCCCTCGTATGGGCAGTGCAAAAATTTCAGCCATATTTGTATGGAGTTAAGTTTCGGGTCCAGTCAGATCATCAGCCCCTGATGTTCCTGGCTACTTCTCAGAAGCTCAACGCACGTTTGATGCGGTGGTCGTTGTTACTTCAACCGTATAATTTCACAGTAGAGTACATTCCTGGGAAGGAAAATGTTGGAGCGGACTTCTTGTCAAGACACCCAGCTCCTGAAGAAGAAGAATGAATCATCTGGATTAAACTCACGGTGGAGAAGAGTGAGATGGACTACTCTCTTAGGAGGGGGCCTATGTCACAAAATGAAACCGTGTGTTTATCCGGTTGATTATTACAGAGGATTTTCGGATTAAGCGGACGATCGACCAGCGACATCTATTTGTACTAACAGAGTAAACACAGTTGTACAGGTTACATCGTGTCAGCCCATAAACACATTTGGTGGTGAGGGAGAAGGATATGGAATGGTGCCGTTTGTCATCTATACTGCCGGACATCAGACGGAAATGGCTGCTGGGATTGTCACCACGGAACAGAAGAGTGACAAGTTTGTCAACATTTGAATGCAGATGGAAGCCGTGAGATCACAGGGGCAGATGTAAAACGGAAGTACCTAGTACGGAAAACAGTGCATCTGTCAATTCTTGGTTTCCGGAACATCAAGATGATTGGCAGCTTGGTATCGAAACTCTTTGTTGGGAGTATACAGAAACTAGCTGGCTTGTTTTGAGAATCTAGGCAATTACTGACAACTTTGACAGGATTTAAGCCAGGAAAATAGTTCTTGACAGGGGATGATTTGCCACTGTGCCACCTGTGTGGGGGAGTAAAGGATAACGTCACGTGGACAACTTTGGTAGTTTGCCATATAAACTCGAGTTGAGATCAACTAGGGGGGACTTGAATAATGCTCTAGACAGAGTGCAGGGCACTGCAGTGCTTAGTGGAAATAATATCTACCGTGTGTTAATTAGTGACTTAATTTTACACGTGCCTATATGGCAGATGTAGATATGATTTATAGGACTGCAGTAGTGCCATTTAAGGTATAACTTATTATAATATATTCGTTATAATTACTTTAGGCAGTAGCCTTGTTAAACTATAGTGTGATGATTAGCACTGTTAGTGGAAACTAGCTAGAGTAGTGAAGTGATACTTGGCTCTGTTAGCTAGAATAGATTAGTGAAGTGTTGATAAGCTTTACTAGTTGAGTAATGAAGGGATAATTGGGATCTTCCCGTAGGTGTCCCTGGTGGGCGGGGTTCCGCATTCTGTTTGCTGATATTTTTTCTTTGTCATAGCCTGATTCGACTCTAGGTGGGTAGCTAATCTGCTCTATGACTAAGTCTAGTTAGCTAAAGATCATTAAGCAAGGTGATAGGCTTACACTCAGCCGAAGGGATCAGTGACTAGTACTATCACCAGATGTGTTGTTTCTATCCTAGGTTCCCTACCAGATCCAAGGAAACTCTACAAGTTTTGGGAAAGAATTAAAAAACCCATTCTGAAGAACACCAGTTCAAGAGTCAATAAAGTTGCATACAGAAACGTAACTTACGCTAGAAGGAAATTGATTCATCAAAGAGAGTGATGCATACTGATGCACCACACAGCATCAGACAGTAGTAACGAACCGAGAACCGGCTAAGAGTACCTAGTGTTAGTACAGTAACAATTATCATTAGTAATTAGCACTTATGGACTGAATGGTTCGATGTGCAACGAGGATGATCTGTCGACTAACTAACTAACTAACTGCGTACACACTGCAAAAGACTTGTGCAGTTTGTTTAGGAACATTAGGAACGGACATTGTGTAGAGTGCAACCGGTCCCTGATTAACTCTTAATACCACCGGTGTCTATTTCGGATGTTCATGAAATTGGATTACCAGAGGTCTACAGAGGCAAAGCATTATCCGGCAAGATGGTTCCGGCAACGGGTGAGACGTACTTGTTCTGACGTAACGTGCTGTGGTCTATCTTTGCTGTGATCAGCTGACTGAGTTGATGTCTGAGAGACAGAGTCTACACACTTTATAGAACACGTCACACATTTTCTTCGCATACACGTCTCATACACGTTACCCTTTTATTTTAATAAATTAATCTTTATTAATTTCTAGAAGCAAGAGTTGTTGAGTATGTTGCGTTGGGGAAGTATGAGAAGGGGGCATAGTACGACAGTGTGAGAGTGATAGGAAAAGGTGTCCATAGGCTGATGGAGTGTGTTGGACGGAAGCTGGTGGATTCTCCAGAATATTGAGGGGGAAAAAATAATATTATAATGTGGGTGTCGGATCTCCTCACTCCAGGGACGACACTTTAAAGGAGGACACGACATTGACATTTAAAGGTGTATGAAGAAGTATTCAGACTGCCACACTTCATACCACAAGTATGGTCGGTTTACAAAGCTCCCAGAGGCATGAATGGAATATTGCTCGGATAGCAAATCCAATTACGTTGAAAGTCCGAATCAAAAGCTCATCTTGCATTGTAAGGGGAACGAAGAGGTTAGGACGCTTCGTATCCGCATACCAGTTCGAAACACAGCTCCGGGAGATTTGGCAGTAGACCGCTTTTCATTGGTTTTCACACAATAGTATGTGTGCTGATCGTTCAGAAAGCAATTGCAAACTTGTGAACGTAAACTTTCCATGAAATTATACAAGCCACAAAAATGATGGGTTTGACTGCAATGTCTTTTAGGGGTTACATAACTAACTTTTAAGAGAGGAAAGAGAGCTCTGTCAACACGTTAAGGACATACCCGCTCAGTTTGTTACATAGCACTCCAGAATAAGCCCACAGAAGGAGGTAGAGGGCTATCCCATTTCTGATTTTTCTCTTTAGGGGATGAAATCCCGGACATCCACAAGAAGTAGGTGAGTACTCAACTACGCAGACGCCTACAAGTTGAGAAGCGCTGGTCGTCACCGACTGGTTCGTTTTGAAAGCACGTTCATCTTTTGCACACGACCCAAAAGCTTGATTTGGGGGATAAATAATGCAACTTCCGCTGTAAGCTTTCGTCGTGACCAGAAAAAGACATTTGTTTATTCCGAGCCACGCGAATACCGTGTTTTTAATCTTTTACTGTGTTTCACAATTCTGAGGTACTCAGTGAGAAGACAGAACATTCTAGTAGTGTTTCAGAATGAGTAAAAAGTGTGCAAAGTGTTTGAAAACTGTGTACCCGACGGAGGAGTTGAAGTGCCTCGACAAGGTGAGTTTTGTCTAGTTCTCTCTTGTCTCTATACTAAACTATAAATATAATCTATTGTCCAGCTCATCTACCCTCAACCACAGGCTCGATGTTTGGGCTTCAGTTGTCCGCGAGGTTGTTGACACGCGGGGCTTAAGGCTATGGACAGTGTTTATGTGTTTCTGTTTGTTATTTACTCGAAGTGACGTAATTCAGATTCCGTGTTTGCTTAAATTTTGGTTGTTTAGGTTTATGTTTAAGTAGTTTAAAAAAATACAAACTACAGTACATACGCATCATTATTATAATTATGTTATTTATTATTATAACTGAATCAACAAAAACAGAAAGTGAAAGTCCAATTGAAGGATTTGCTGCCACTTTCAGTTAAACAGTTAGAAAGAACGCGGTTTTCCAGACTTTTTTGTTTTTGCCATCATTTTGAGCAGTCTAAAAAAATGCTCTCACTCTCTGGCGAAAGTGAGAGTGATAAATTACGTGATGTCTGTCTGTCTTCTACAGATCTTGGTCTTTGGTGTGTTGTGGATCAACACTGTTGATCATAATTATATTACTCCATGCCATCATCTCAGTCCATCCAGCGCCATTTCTGCCTTTCCTCTTTTCCCATTGATCAGCACTCCTCTGAACGACGGCCCCAAATTATTTAGTGTAAAATGCATCCTTTACAGGGCCTCATTAGCTGATATTATAAAAAAAAAATACGAAGCTGAGAGAACCCGCTATAGAGTGAGGTGAGGGGATCCACTATAGAATGAGGTGAGGGGTCCTGCCATAGAGTGAGGTGAGGGTACCCAATATAGAATGAGGTCCCCAGGAAGGTTAACCCGGTCAACAAATGCCCACAGAAGTCGGATGTGTCGGCCTAACAGCGCAAGAACGCAGCTCTGCTGTAAACACGCACAACGCAATCACATCCGGAAAAAAAACTCCGGATGAACGAAGAAGAAGAAGAAGAAGAATGGGGTGAGGGTCTCGCTATAGAGTTTGATGAAGGGACCCACTGTGAGGTGAGGGGACCCGCTACAGAGATAGGTAAGGGGACCCACTATAGAGAGAGGTGAGGGGACCCACTACAGAGGGAGGTAAAGGTACCCACTATAGACAGAGGTGAGAGGACCTTCTATAGAGCAAGATGAGGGGACCCCCTATAGAGTGTGGTAAGGGGACCCGCTAAAGAGTGAAGCAAGAGGACTCAATATAATATAGAGGGAGATGAGAGGACCTACTTTAGAGAGGATACCTGCTATAGAGTGGAGTATGGGACCCCTATAGAGACCAACTATAGAGTGAGGTGAGAGGGCCCACTATAGACCAAGGTGAGGCGTCCTGATATAGAGTGAGGTGAGGGGACCCAATATAGATCGAGGTGAGTGGACCCAATATAGACAGGTGAGGGGAAATGCTATATATAATGAGGTGAGGGGACATGCTATATATAGTGAAGTGAGGGGAGGTGACCCGCTGTAGAGAGGTGGGGTGACCCACTATAGAGTGAGGTGAGGTGACCCGCTATAGAGTGAGGTGAGGTGACCCACTATAGAATGAGGTGAGGTGACCCGCTATAGAATGAGGTGAGAAGACCCACTATAGAATGAGGTATGGGAACCCACTATAGAGAGAGGTGAGGGGACCCACTATAGAGAGAGGTGAGGGGACCCACTATAGAGAGAGGTGAGGTGACCCGCTATAGAGTGAGGCGAGGTTACCCGCTATAGAGAGGTGAGGGGACCCGTTATAGAGTGAGATGAGTGGGCCCATTATAGAGTGAGGGGACAGCAACAGATAGGACTGATGGTGTGAGTTGGTTGAGGACAGTGCTCCAATAAAGAATAAAAGACAGATCAAGAATATAAAGATTCATTAATTTAAATAACCTTGTAATGAAATGTTTCTAACCCTGCACAGATTTGGCACAAGCTGTGTTTCAAGTGTGAAGTATGTGGCATGATACTCAATATGAAGAACTACAAAGGATTTGAAAAGCTGCCGTACTGTAATGCGTAAGTTCTAGTTGTTATATCTTGTGATAAGTGTTATCTTAGTATGTTGTTTTGTTGGTATGGCAGACTTGTCATGACCTTGTTACTGAAACTTGCCTGGTGTGACCTTGAACCTTGAGTAGGCTATACATTTAAAGTGTATAGTACATGGGTTAGGTACTTTTAACTTGTCATGTGTCCACCTCCACACATCACATGAAACTACTTGATTATTCTGCTCCACACATCACATGAAACTACTTGATTATTCTGCTCCACACATCACATGAAACTACTTGATTATTCTGCTCCACACATCACATGAAACTACTTGATTATTCTGCTCCACACATCACATGAAACTACTTGATTATTCTGCTCCACACATCACATGAAACTACTTGATTATTCTGCTCCACACATCACATGAAACTACTTGATTATTCTGCTCCACACATCACATGAAACTACTTGATTATTCTGCTCCACACATCACATGAAACTACTTGATTATTCTGCTCCACACATCACATGAAACTACTTGATTATTCTGCTCCACACATCACATGAAACTACTTGATTATTCTGCTCCACACATCACATGAAACTACTTGATTATTCTGCTCCACACATCACATGAAACTACTTGATTATTCTGCTCCACACATCACATGAAACTACTTGATTATTCTGCTCCACACATCACATGAAACTACTTGATTATTCTGATGCTTTTATTCTGACCTTTTACAAAATCTTCTATCTTAAAAACTGGGATAGACTTTCTTAAATGGATTCTTCTGTCTTGGAAACTGACCCAGAACCTCATGGACAGAGATCTGAGGAGAGACATGAATGACTACGCCATTTGACAGGGAATACATGATGATGATAGGTTCAATTCCTGGCTATTTTATTAAGTTCATGAGTGAAATTTTTCTTGGAGACTCCTGGGGGTCGTTGCTGGAGCTACGGAGTTCATGCTCTGTCCGATGCTTTTGTTAGGGCGCTGTGTGGATAAAACCTGGTGCAATGCAGTTGATCCTTTTGCCATTAAACTATCAGATTTTCTCAGTCTGTCCCACCCAGCACCTACCTGTCTGTCCCACCCAGCACCGCCTGTCCCAGCACCCACCTGTCAGTCCCACCCAGCAACTGCCTGTCCCACCCAGCACCCACCTGTCTCACCCAGCATCCGTATATCCCACCCAGCACCTGTCTGTCCCACCTAGCACCCGTCTGTCCCAGCACCCACCTGTCTCACCCAGCACCTGTCTGTCCCATCCAGCACCTGTCTGTCCCACCCAGCGCTAGCTTTTCTTCACCTCTTGGTTGTGTGGTTTCTGTCTGTAGGCTCAGCATGAGTGGTTTTCTCACACCAATTTAAACCTTCTGTTCTACACAAGCACCCGTTGAATGTTTGTAGTTTGTTTCTAATTGTTCTAGTCAAGATCCCTGCATGAGTACTCATTTAACATTAGAGTTAAATATTTTAGGTTTGACAGTCACTATTACTCCTACCTAAAATTTCTAATGAGATGTTTGCTGTTCCATCCACAGTCACTGTCCAACGGTCAAGCATACACAAGTGGCAGACACCCCTGAAACCAGAAGAATAGCTGAAAATACAAAGATTCAGAGCAATGTAGGTATTCATTGTTACATTAAAGTGGTTCATAAGCAAAGTAGGAAAGTAAAATAGCCAAACTTACACACTACATAAGTATACCGAGGGTTCGAAGCTATACCTCTTAGTTTTCTCTAGATGAAAGTTCTTAAGAAGCTGTGACGAAAAGTTTTAAAAAAATTGAGGAATGAACATCGTGATTACTAACATGAAATCATCACCCAGTAATAAACTTGATATGGTCTTGTATTGTGTAGCCATACATAAACCCTTGTATTGTTGTATTCTTGTATTATGTAAATTACTCTGTCTAGCCTTGCATACGTTTTAAGTACTATGCATGCTTGTATAGTCTTACACTGGATCTCTTTATTTTATTGTATAGTATTATGCTTAGTGTTTATATATTCTTGTTTTGTATAGTATTATGCTGAGTCTCTCTCTATATTCTTGTATTGTATAGTATTACACTGAGTCTCTGTATATTCTTGTATTGTATAGTATTACACTGAGTCTCTAGATATTCTTGTATTGTATAGTATACATTAAGTCTCTATATATTCTTGTATTGTATAGTATTACACTGAGTCTCTGTATATTCTTGTATTGTATATTACATTAAGTCTCTGTATATTCTTGTATTGTATAGTATTACACTGAGTCTATATATTCTTGTATTGTATATTACATTAAGTCTCTGTATATTCTTGTATTGTATATTACATTAAGTCTCTGTATATTCTTGTATTGTATAGTATTACACTGAGTCTCTGTATATTCTTGTATTGTATAGTATTACATTAAGTCTCTGTACATTCTTGTATTGTATAGTATTACACTGAGTCTCTGTATATTCTTGTATTGAATAGTATTACACTGAGTCTCTGTATATTCTTGTATTGTATAGTATTACACTGAGTCTCTGTATATTCTTGTATTGTATATTACATTAAGTCTCTGTATATTCTTGTATTGTATAGTATTACACTAAGTCTATATATTCTTGTATTGTATATTACATTAAGTCTCTATATATTCTTGTATTGTATATTACATTAAGTCTCTGTATATTCTTGTATTGTATAGTATTACACTGAATCTCTGTATATTCTTGTATTGAATAGTATTACACTGAGTCTCTGTATATTCTTGTATTGTATATTACATTAAGTCTCTGTATATTCTTGTATTGTATAGTATTACACTGAGTCTATATATTCTTGTATTGTATATTACATTAAGTCTCTATATATTCTTGTATTGTATATTACATTACGTCTCTGTATATTCTTGTATTGTATAGTATTACACTGAATCTCTGTATATTCTTGTATTGAATAGTATTACACTGAGTCTCTGTATATTCTTGTATTGTACAGTATACATTAAGTCTCTATATATTCTTGTATTGTACAGTATACATTAAGTCTCTATATATTCTTGTATTGTATCTTACATTAAGTCTCTCTATATTCTTGTATTGTATAGTATTACACTAAGTCTCTGTATATTCTTGTATTGTATAGTATTACACTGAGTCTCTGTATATTCTTGTATTGTGTAGTATTACACTGAGTCTCTGTATATTCTTGTATTGTATAGTATTACACTGAGTCTCTATATATTCTTGTATTGTATAGTATTACACTGAGTCTCTGTATATTCTTGTATTGTATAGTATTACACTGAGTCTCTATATATTCTTGTATTGTATAGTATTACACTGAGTCTCTGTATATTCTTGTATTGTATAGTATTACACTGAGTCTCTGTATATTCTTGTATTGTATAGTATTACACTGAGTCTCTGTATATTCTTGTATTGTATAGTATTACACTGAGTCTCTGTATATTCTTGTATTGTATATTACATTAAGTCTCTATATATTCTTGTATTGTACAGTATACATTAAGTCTCTATATATTCTTGTATTGAATAGTATTACACTGAGTCTCTGTATATTCTTGTATTGTATAGTATTACACTGAGTCTCTATATATTCTTGTATTGTATATTACATTAAGTCTCTATATATTCTTGTATTGTATAGTATTACACTGAATCTCTGTATATTCTTGTATTGAATAGTATTACACTGAGTCTCTGTATATTCTTGTATTGTACAGTATACATTAAGTCTCTATATATTCTTGTATTGAATAGTATTACACTGAGTCTCTGTATATTCTTGTATTGAATAGTATTACACTGAGTCTCTATATATTCTTGTATTGCATATTACATTAAGTCTCTCTATATTCTTGTATTGTATAGTATTACACTAAGTCTCTGTATATTCTTGTATTGTATAGTATTACACTGAGTCTCTGTATATTCTTGTATTGTGTAGTATTACACTGAGTCTCTGTATATTCTTGTATTGTATAGTATTACACTGAGTCTCTATATATTCTTGTATTGTATAGTATTACACTGAGTCCTCTGTATATTCTTGTATTGTACATAGTAATTAACACTGAGTCGCTTCTGTATATTCTTTGGATTGATAGTATTACACTGAGTCTCTATATATTCTTGTATTGTATATTACATTAAGTCTCTATATATTCTTGTATTGTATAGTATTACACTTAAGTCTCTGTATATTCTTGTATTGTATAGTATTACACTGAGTCTCTGATATTCTTGTATTGTATAGTATTACACTGAGTCTCTATATATCTTGTATTGTAGTATTACACTTAGTCTCTATATCTTCTTGTATTGTATAGTATTACACTGAGTCTCTGTATATTCTGTATGTATAGTATTACACTGAGTCTCTGTATATTCTTGTATTGTATAGTATTACACTGAGTCTCTGTATATTCTTGTATTGTAATAGTATTACACTGAGTCTCTGTATATTCTTGTATTGTATAGTATTACACTGAGTCTCTGTATATTCTTGTATTGTATAGTATTACACTGAGTCTCTGTATATTCTTGTATTGTATATTACATTAAGTCTCTGGTATATTCTTGTATTGTATAGTATTACACTTAAGTCTCTGTATATTCTTGTATTGTATAGTATTACACTGAGTCTCTGTATATTCTTGTATTGTATAGTATTACACTGAGTCTCTGTATATTCTTGTATTGTATAGTATTACACTGAGTCTCTATATATTCTTGTATTGTATAGTATCCAAGTCCTATATATTTTGTCTGTCTAGTATACATGAGTCTCTGTATATTCTGTATTACATTAAGTCTCTGTATATTCTTGTATTGTATAGTATACATTGTCTCTGTATATTCTTGTATTGTATAGTATTACACTGAGTCTCTGTATATTCTTGTATTGAATAGTATTACACTGAGTCTCTGTATATTCTTGTATTGTATAGTATTACACTGAGTCTCTATATATTCTTGTATTGTATAGTATACATTACGTCTCTATATATTTTTGTATTGTATAGTATTACACTGAGTCTCTGTATATTCTTGTATTGTATAGTATACATTAAGTCTCTATATATTCTTGTATTGTATAGTATACACTGAGTCTCTGTATATTCTTGTATTGTATAGTATTACACTGAGTCTCTGTATATTCTTGTATTGTATAGTATTACACTGAGTCTCTGTATATTCTTGTATTCTATAGTATACATTAAGTCTCTGTATATTCTTGTATTGTATATTACATTAAGTCTCTGTATATTCTTGTATTGTATAGTATACATTAAGTCTCTATATATTCTTGTATTGTATAGTATTACACTGAGTCTCTATATATTCTTGTATAGTATTACACTGAATCTCTGTATATTCTTGTATTGTATAATATTACACTGAGTCTCTGTATATTCTTGTATTGTATAGTATTACACTGAGTCTCTGTATATTCTTGTATTGTATAGTATACATTAAGTCTCTATATATTCTTGTATTGTATAGTATTACACTGAGTCTCTGTATATTCTTGTATTGTATAGTATTACACTGAGTCTCTATATATTCTTGTATTGTATAGTATTACACTGAGTCTCTGTATATTCTTGTATTGTATATTACATTCTCTGTATATTCTTGTATTGAATAGTATTACACTGAGTCTCTGTATATTCTTGTATTGTATATTACATTAATTAAGTCTCTGTATATTCTTTCATTGTATATTACATTAAGTCTCTGTATATTCTTGTATTGTATAGTATTACTGTATATTCTTGTATTGTATAGTATTACACTGAGTCTCTGTATATTCTTGTATTGTATATTACATTAAGTCTCTGTATATTCTTGCATTGTATATTACATTAAGTCTCTGTATATTCTTGTAGTGTATAGTATTACACTGAGTCTCTGTATATTCTTGTATTGTATAGTATTACACTGAGTCTCTAGATATTCTTGTATTGTATAGTATACATTACGTCTCTATATATTCTTGTATTGTATAGTATTACACTGAGTCTCTGTATATTCTTGTATTGTATAGCATACATTGTCTCTGTATATTCTTGTATTGTATATTACATTAAGTCTCTGTATATTCTTGTATTGTATAGTATACATTAAGTCTCTGTATATTCTTGTATTGTATAGTATTACACTGAGTCTCTGTATATTCTTGTATTGAATAGTATTACACTGAGTCTCTGTATATTCTTGTATTGTATAGTATTACACTGAGTCTCTATATATTCTTGTATTGTATAGTATACATTACGTCTCTATATATTCTTGTATTGTATAGTATTACACTGAGTCTCTGTATATTCTTGTATTACATTAAGTCTCTGTATATTCTTGTATTGTATAGTATACATTGTCTCTGTATATTCTTGTATTGTATAGTATTACACTGAGTCTCTGTATATTCTTGTATTGAATAGTATTACACTGAGTCTCTGTATATTCTTGTATTGTATAGTATTACACTGAGTCTCTATATATTCTTGTATTGTATAGTATACATTACGTCTCTATATATTTTTGTATTGTATAGTATTACACTGAGTCTCTGTATATTCTTGTATTGTATAGTATACATTAAGTCTCTATATATTCTTGTATTGTATAGTATTACACTGAGTCTCTGTATATTCTTGTATTGTATAGTATTACACTGAGTCTCTGTATATTCTTGTATTGTATAGTATTACACTGAGTCTCTGTATATTCTTGTATTCTATAGTATACATTAAGTCTCTGTATATTCTTGTATTGTATATTACATTAAGTCTCTGTATATTCTTGTATTGTATAGTATACATTACGTCTCTATATATTCTTGTATTGTATAGTATTACACTGAGTCTCTATATATTCTTGTATAGTATTACACTGAATCTCTGTATATTCTTGTATTGTATAATATTACACTGAGTCTCTGTATATTCTTGTATTGTATAGTATTACACTGAGTCTCTGTATATTCTTGTATTGTATAGTATACATTAAGTCTCTATATATTCTTGTATTGTATAGTATTACACTGAGTATCTGTATATTCTTGTATTGTATAGTATTACACTGAGTCTCTATATATTCTTGTATTGTATAGTATTACACTGAGTCTCTATATATTCTTGTATTGTATAGTATTACACCCCCGGGAAGGTTAACCGGTCAACAAATGCCCGCAGAAGTCGGATGTGTCGGCCTAACGGCGCAAGAACGCAGCTCTGCTGTAAACAGGCACAACGCAATCACATCCGAAAAAAAAACTCCGGATGAACGAAGAAGAAGAAGTATTACACTGAGTATCTGTATATTCTTGTATTGTATATTACATTCTCTGTATATTCTTGTATTGAATAGTATTACACTGAGTCTCTGTATATTCTTGTATTGTATAGTATTACACTGAGTCTCTGTATATTCTTGTATTGTATAGTATTACACTGCGTCTCTGTATATTCTTGTATTCTATAGTATACATTAAGTCTCTGTATATTCTTGTATTGTATATTACATTAAGTCTCTGTATATTCTTGTATTGTATAGTATACATTACGTCTCTATATATTCTTGTATTGTATAGTATTACACTGAGTCTCTATATATTCTTGTATAGTATTACACTGAATCTCTGTATATTCTTGTATTGTATAATATTACACTGAGTCTCTGTATATTCTTGTATTGTATAGTATTACACTGAGTCTCTGTATATTCTTGTATTGTATAGTATACATTAAGTCTCTATATATTCTTGTATTGTATAGTATTACACTGAGTATCTGTATATTCTTGTATTGTATAGTATTACACTGAGTCTCTATATATTCTTGTATTGTATAGTATTACACTGAGTCTCTATATATTCTTGTATTGTATAGTATTACACCCCCGGGAAGGTTAACCCGGTCAACAAATGCCCGCAGAAGTCGGATGTGTCGGCCTAACGGCGCAAGAACGCAGCTCTGCTGTAAACAGGCACAACGCAATCACATCCGAAAAAAAACTCCGGATGAACGAAGAAGAAGAAGTATTACACTGAGTATCTGTATATTCTTGTATTGTATATTACATTCTCTGTATATTCTTGTATTGAATAGTATTACACTGAGTCTCTGTATATTCTTGTATTGTATAGTATTACACTGAGTCTCTGTATATTCTTGTATTGTATAGTATTACACTGCGTCTCTGTATATTCTTGTATTGTATAGTATTACACTGAGTCTCTGTATATTCTTGTATTGTATATTACATTAAGTCTCTGTATATTCTTGTATTGTATATTACATTGTCTCTGTATATTCTTGTATTGTATATTTATTTGTTCTTGTACTGTATATTATTGAGGCTCTGTATGGTCTTGTGCTGTATATTGTTGAGGCTCTGTATGGTCTTGTACTGTATATTGTTGAGGCCATATATCTGCTTGTACTGTATATTGTTGAGGCCATATATCTGCTTGTACTGTATATTGTTGAGACTCTGTATGGTCTTGTACTGTATATTCTTGAGGCCATATATCTGCTTGTACTGTATATTCTTGAGGCCATATATCTGCTTGTACTGTATATTCTTGAGGCCATATATCTGCTTGTACTGTATATTCTTGAGGCTCTGTATGGTCTTGTACTGTATATTCTTGAGGCTCTGTATGTTCTTGTATCACAATCCATGCATACTGTATCTCAGGATTAGTGATGGTGGTTGTGATCTCTTCACCAGATACAGTACCATGCTGACTTTGAGAGATTGAAGGGGCAGAAGACTTCAGTGGCTGAAGACCCTGAAATTGAGCGCATCCGACAGAACACCCAGATCCAGTCCAACATCAATTACTGGGGACTTCGAGAACAGCGAGGCAAGATGGAAGAGAACAGGCCTCTTGATTCCGTGGATGATGGTATGGTTACATAGGTGGAAGCACGTATTGGCTTTAAATACTTGTAATTTACGCCCCCAAGTCAAGGACGAGAAGTTAACATTTTAGTCCAACTTTCTGGTGTAGGGGTTGAACCCCTTACCTCAGCATCAGTACACCAGATGTTTAAGAATACACATTCTTATACATTTAGCCATGATAACCTCCAGTTGTTACATTCGTTATAATTAATATGTGGGATGTTTGTTTCGTTAACAGTGATGTGTTTTTATTTTCCCACCATGCAGCAGTGCAGCGACTTATGTTCAAATCCCTATGGAAGCAGATTTTAAACAATTCTCTTGGGTTGCCAGATTGACCTAGCCTAAAATGGTTACTGGAACATGTCCAGGAAGTATAGGCTTAGTTAGTTGCATATCCTTGACAGGACATGGCAGTCAATCCCAGCATTGTTTGGCTATTTGTGATTGCTGGGCATGTTTACCTTCAGTAGTTTGCCATTGCAAAGGCTGCCAGCGTGATATTGACCACTCATCGAGTGATAATTGGTCTGAATACATGAGGCTTGCACCATATACCGAGGTCACCTGTATGTGTGGAGAAGGATATTGTACGTTAATGACCTTATACCAGTTATTCCTCAATGTGTGTAAGAAAGGTCCTTAACTTTTTCTCTTATTATTAAACTGTTTTGCTGTCTTATATTTGTTTTACTAAAGTGTAATGGTCTTTTATTTCTTTTCATTACAGTTTTATCAAAATATTTATATCTTAGAAGAGCAGTTTTACCAAATATTTCATTCTTTCATTAATTATTTAACCAAAATATTTCTTTTTTTCAATAACAGTTTTACCAAAATATTTTTTTCAATAATTATTTATAGAAACTATGTATTTCTTTCTATAACAATTGTACCAAAATATTCATATCTTTCAATAGCAGTTCCACCAAATATTTCTTTCTTTCATTAATTATTTAACCAAAATATTTCTTTCTTTCAATAAGTTTTACCAAAATATATATTTCACAACAGTTTTACCTAAATATTTCTTTCAATAATTATTTACAGAAAATATTTCTGTCTTTCTATACCAATTATACCAAAATATTATTCACTACAGTCACAAGAAGATCTGGTAACCCTGGTAAAATCAGCGACTACGACCCAGACACCAGTGCCAGCCGCGACTCGCCATACACTCAACGCAATTCAGCAAATGTTGTCTACCAGTCGCAGAAAGGAGAAGGTTAGTTGACTGCTACTCATTCTATCTTTAGCATTGCTGTAGTTATCCATCCAGTGACATTTGGGTTTCTGACCTTCCACCCAGTATCATATGATACGTGCACGTGTCATCACTTGTTGTGTTGTTCCATGTAAAATGTTCCTTCTTACATCTGTAAGAACTGAACACTAAAAGATTGGAGCTTCTGTTTTTAATCACACCAACAAAAAAATTTAGTCTCTGTTCACACAGTCAAATGTTTAATTTGTGTGGGATAATGTCAGAGATGTGCATGTATTGTGGATTTTTAGTTGTTTCTTTCTCTTTCATTTATTATAATATACATTTGATTGGTGGCATCTTCACATTGAAGATTGGATGCTATATATTTCCATCATCTCCCCCCTCTCACCAGGAGTGATGCAAACCAAATCTCCCCTTCTGTGTCGATTGTTTGATATATTTTCGTTGCAGCCGTTGTCTTCCCCTAGACCAGTGGTTCTCAACCGGTGGGGAATTCACCCCCCCCCCAGGGGGAAATTGTAGGGTTTCCAGGGGGGAAATTAAGATTATTTCAAGATTGCATTAATACAAGAGCCAATTACTTATTATTTTTCCCTTCATACTTTACCGTTCTGTACGTCTCACCCTTCTGAAATTCATTTTATAACATAAGTAGACCCACAAATCACGTTTTATGTAGACTTCTAGACTAGTTTTAGGATGTGCTATTAAATTTAGCTTCCATTATTACGTACACTGTGTGTGTGGGGGGGGGGGGGGGGATTTTTAGGGAGGAAATACAAAAGCGGGGGAGTGACGTTCTGAAAATATGGTGAAGGGGTGCACAGGCCAAAAAAGGTTGAGAACCACTGCTCTAGAAAGTTCGATTTTAACCTTTCCCTCTTGTAAGTTTCTTTTTAGCCTTTCATTCCCATAAGTTTGTCTTTAATCTTTCCTTGTTGCAAGTTTGTCTTCCACCTTTCCCTGTTGCAAGTTTGCCTTCTACATTTTCCTCTTGCAAGTTTGTCTTTGACCTTTCCCTCTTGCAAGATACTAAACTATTATAAAAGGATGGTATGGACAGTAAAATACTAGACTATTATAAAAGGGGGTTCCCTCATTTACTGATCAAGTGTGCTGGTGGGTTATATGGCTATTATAACAGGCATCATGAGGTTAAAATCCTGAGTATTACCTGGCCACCCAACCAACTCATGTTTGCTGTTGGGTATAACTATATGATACTTATGTTAGCTGTGGTAAAAACTCCACTGCTGAGCAAGCACAACAGGAGACTTCTGCTCATCAGAAGAGGTGCCCCTTTGTTGAGTATTTCGTCCCCTTATCTTCCTTCTATTCTCAGGTTAAGGGCCATGATCCTGGATGTCTTTCTCCTGCTGGTCATTCACACACTGCCTTATTATTTTTGCACTTATCCTACATTTCACTTTTTGAGGCAGTAAAGGTTTCTGGATTTTAAATGAGAGATTGTTGTGTATCTTGATATTATTTATTTCTTCGCATACTTGCTCTAGAATTCAGTGCTGTAAATGTACTAGTTAACCTTATTCTCTTTACTTCAGTGCAAGGTCAGCGGATCCAGCCGGGATCTATTGCAGATTATGATCCCCTGAATCAGCAGCACAGCTCCGTGGTGCGCAACAGCTATGGACAGGCACAACCCCTGGCACAGCCGCCACCTTGTAAGTTTGAGCTGTTGTTTCAGACGCGGCGGCCATGTTTGTACTTGACTGGCAATCATTGTTGTTAGAAACTGAATTTTGATGTGTGTGGTTGGATTGGGGGGGGGGGGGGGGGGGAGAAGAAGGTCCAGTGTGAACTTTAGGCCTGTTGGAGATCTCTTGGGGGTTGGAAATTGTGAAGAGTAGGTTATCTGAGCATCCAGGCTACCAGAAAGGTGACACACGTGACCAACTTCATGTATTGGACAAGTTGTGACTTCACATAGAACATAACAGAGATACCGCTTATTCAGCAAGGTAAATATAGGAAATACTGATGAGTGCAGTTTGGGATTTGTCAAATAATGGGTGAACATTTTCTACGAGTCCAGCGTATACAGAACAGAAACATATTTGTTATATGGAAGCCAAGGTGACGCACTGGCTAGCACACTTACCTGGTGGCCGTGGCTTTGATTTTACTTTGAGGCATATGTGGACAAATTGACCTGCTTGCCAGGTTGGCCCAGCCTACAGTGGGTGTATCCTGGGAGGTGAAGTAGCTGGTGTAATATTGACACCACTCCTCGAGTGTCCACAGAAACAATTATAAACAATATGGGACTAGCGCCATGAGTCATACATCCCAGGACGTGTCCGAGGGATTCAGTTTCTTTTTTACTGGAGATATCTCAGAACATTTCTAATGTGCATCACTGAATTCTTAAGATACCCATTTCTGGTGTCCTTGAATTCTTAAGATACTCATTTCTAATGTCTTTGAATTCTTAAGATACTCCATTGCTGACACTATCTTTAAATCCTTGAGTTATCTCTAAACATATCTTAAACTGTCTCTGACCCCCTTCACATTTCTCTAAACATGTCTTGTACTGTCTCCGACACCTTCACATTTCTCTAAACATGTCTTATACTGTCTCCGACACCTTCACATTTCTCTAAACATGTCTTATACTGTTTCTTACCCCCTTCACATTTCTCTAAACATGTCTTATACTGTCTCTGACCCCCTTCACATTTCTCTAAACATGTCTTATACTGTCTCCGGCACCTTCACATTTCTTTAAATATGTCTTATACTGTCTCCGACACCTTCACATTTCTCTAAACATGTCTTATACTGTCTCTGACTCCTTCACATTTCTCTAAACATGTCTTATACTGTCTCTGACCCCCTTCACATTTCTCTAAACATGTCTTATACTGTCCTCTGACCCCCTTCACATTTCTCTAAACATGTCTTATACTGTCTCTGACCCCCTTCACATTTCTCTAAACATGTCTTATACTGTCTCTGACCCCTTCCCATTTCTCGGAATATTTCTTTTGACCTGTTGGTGTCAATTCTGTTGCAGTCAGCCAACCCCCGCCTTTAAGAGTGGAGCCGCCGACAGTCAAACAGGTGAGTGTTCTCATCTACCTTACTTTGTGTCTGAAATATGAGTACATACATCAGCTGACATACATGTATTGGTTAGCCCTGTTCAAAGACAAGACTTCAATATTTGATAGAGAATGCCATGTCCTGCCTCTGCTATTGTTACGAGTAAATTATCACATCTGGAATCTTATATTCATTGTGATCTTTCAGCTCTCCACTGCTTCTATACACTTCGTCCATAACTATCTTTTTGTTTGTCTTTCTGAATTTCACACCTTTTCATCATCATGTGCCATGCATTTTCCATCTCACACTGTCACCAGTCTCAGATCAGATCTGTTCATGTCTTTTCATCATCATCATCATTATTATTGTGTATCAGATCCTTTACAGAATGCCACACTCATCTTGGCACGCTAAAGCCTTTTGATCTCTTCCCAGTTCTCCTGCCTTATGCCAAAGGTGTCTGCAATGTGTTTGATCAACTTCCATTTTGAATGTCTTGGGATGAATAATGTTGGTTTCCCCTTGATTTCCACACCCACATGGCTGTCTATATTTTCTCAGCCTTTTAAGCTGCCAGGGTAATAGAGTCAACCACCTCTGTGGTACTCCCGTTAACAAAGAGTAGCCCAGAGAGGGTAGTGAACTACAGCTTGTATTGTTGGGTAGGTTTTTGTAGTTTTGAAATTTAGCCTGCTCATTGATGTTGAACTGCAGAGGGAGTAGTATACTGCAGCTTTCATTATTTTGTGAAAATCCAGTCAGTCAACATTGTGAATCGAACACGGTCTGCATGAGCCAGGGGAAGATGTCACAGCCTCTGAGCCTCACATAGGATACACAGATAGGACTAATCTCAATCACAAACACACCTCCCATCACAAACCACACATTACATTACTTGATTCTGAAAGAGATCAGAATTAGATAACCTAAAGGGAGACTATTCTCTTTAATTTCAGCCATTTTGCTTTTTTCCCCCCCTCAGGTAATCTATCGTGCAATCTATGACTACGCTGCAGCAGACGCTGATGAAATCAGCTTCCAAGATGGTGACCATATCATCAATGTAGAAGTTGTGGATGCAGGCTGGATGACAGGCACTGTCCAGAGAACCGGTCAAACAGGCATGCTACCGTCAAACTATGTTGAACGAGTGAACTAATTCCCAGCTGTAGATCGCATTCTTCTTTACAGTGAATGTCCTTATTTTACATTGCACGTTTGAGACTATGTACATTACTGTCATGTTACACTATATTCAAGAAGACTTTGCCATCCACGTTTTTAGTGAGACAGCTAGTCTTATTTTATTATTCTTTGTATAAGATCAACTGTACCACATTTACTATGAGTTGTGCTTTTTCAAGTTAAGAACAGTTTATTGTTCCCATGTCTGTCCACTTTGAGCATTGTTGGAGTTAATTTATGACTCATGTACTTAGGTCATTGTTTGCAAATGTTAGTGTATTCATAATGCTTTGTTGCTGTGTTTTTTATTTGTTTTGAAATGTAAGGAGAGAGGTTGTTGACTTTTTTATGTAGAAGAATGTTAGTACCGTATTAATTTTCTCAAATTACCTTTGTTAATTTTTATCTTATTTCTCATCAGTATTGTTGTTTTATAGTTTGAAAACAGCGTGTACAGATTTTACTACCTTCTGGCTGGCATGCCAAATAAAATATTTAATTTTTGTTAATTTATTTAGTTGAAGCTTATATCAGAAAAATCTGGTTTTGACTCGTATACAGTTGTTTTTTTGTTTGTTTTTGTCTTGACATATAGAATACATGTTTTAAACTGTAGTCTTTGGTGTGTAATTAAAATACGTCATTTGCCAGTTTTTAAAAATAGTTTTTGGAACATTGAAAATTAAAAACTTTAGACTGATTAGCACTTCTTCTATAGGGTGTTTTTTTAATGACTATGGGGTTGTTGAAAATATTGCCGTTTCAAGTTTTGTATTTACCTTTTATGAATACAAATCTTGGAACTGCAATATTTTCAAAAACCCCAGTCATTAAAAATACACCCTATACAATCATTGCTGTGTGTATTTTCCAACATGGGTTGCAAACAGGAAGGTTTGTATATCATCCATTGTAGTGTGCAGATGTCCGTTTTCTAGTCCCGTGCCACTTATGCCAACTTCTGACCTCAAGACGAGGTTTTTTTTTCTGTATCCCTCCTCCCATAGGCAGGTTGCTCTCCCAGTCTTAAGGCTGCCCATTGTTCTGTGATGGTATGAAGCTAATAACCGGGAAAACTTGAACAGAATATGGCTTGATTTAAAACTTTGAAATCATTTTGAAAAATCTTCTAAAGGAAACTCACTAAATGTGTAACATTGCAGCATTTTGTATCCAGCAATCTTGCAGGATGATTTTGCTGAGGGCTAATGGCGAAAGGCTAATGCTGTTGCTAAGCTGAACAGTGGCTGGGTTTTGATAAATTTAAATTTGGGTTAAAAATTCCTGGCCTTACTCGTAATTGGAACTTTTCACCGGATCTTACGGGCTGGTGGGCAACCTCATGGTCACTCACTGTTCAAGGGGAATTAACTGCTAATAATAAATTATAATAAAAGATTACAGTAGCAGATGTGATCACAGCCGAGGACAAAATAGACGCAATCATAACCCGTGAGCAATGTGAACAATAATGAAGCTTTCACCGTGAACCTGCCAAGAGAGGCAGCTCACACAGGTGTGTTCTGAATGCAGTGATGTCAATTATAGTCAGTCGGTCATCATAGATGTAAATAATTGCAAATAAAATAAGCGTCCAATTAGCGAGGTCATTGGGGTGGTTTGAAGTGGATCTGTTATCTGGTTCAGAGCACGATTATGTTCACTAATTTAAAATAGTTGTATACTTTGTACTTAATTCTTTTTAATTACTTTGTGTTGGGGAAAGAAAAGGGGGTTGGCCATCTCAACTCATACAACTGCGATGTTACATTCAAATATGGCAACCATAGTGGTAATTTATGACAAAAGCAATTTAAAGACAGTTGTTATTCGCTTCTTGTTGGTCTTCCAGTGGTTTACACTGCTTATGATGTACATTCACTGAATGGGTGGAGCAGCACAGAGATTATGTTGTACACCATTCACTGAATGGTTCGAGTAGTACAGTTATGTTGTACAGCATTCACTGAATGGCTGGAGCAGTACAGTTATGTTATACAGCATTCACTGAATTTCTGGAGCAGTGCAGTTATGTTGTACAGCATTCTTTGAATGGTTGGAGCAGTGCAGTTATCTTGTACAGCATTCACTGAATAGCTGGAGCAGTGCAATCATGTTTTACACCATTCACTGAATGGCTGGAGCAGTACATTGCTTATGTTGTACAGCATTGACTGAAGCAGCACGGAGATTATGTTGTACATCATTCACTGAAGGGCAAGAGCTTATGTTGTACAGCACTCACTGAAGGGCTGGAGCTTATGTTGTACAGCACTCACTGAAGGGCTGGAGCTTATGTTGTACAGCACTCACTGAAGGGCTGGAGCTTATGTTGTACAGCACTCACTGAAGGGCTAGAGCTTATGTTGTACATCATTCACTGAAAGGGCTGGAGCTTATGTT
Source organism: Cepaea nemoralis (assembly GCA_014155875.1). Taxonomy (NCBI): domain Eukaryota; kingdom Metazoa; phylum Mollusca; class Gastropoda; order Stylommatophora; family Helicidae; genus Cepaea; species Cepaea nemoralis. The sequence continues at coordinate 116,722 of JACEFZ010028319.1, forward strand.
GTACAGCACTCAATGAAGCGGCTGGACTGAAGGCTAGAGCTTATGTTGTCAGCACTCCTGAAGGCTGGAGCTTTGTGTACAGCACTCACTGAAGGGCTGGAGCTTATGTTGTACAGCACTCACTGAAGGGCTGGAGCTTATGTTGTACAGCATTGACTGGAGCAGCACAGAGATTATGTTGTACAGCACGCACTGCAGGGCTTGGAGCAGCAAGTTAGTTGTTTTCAGCACTCACTGAAGGGCTGGAGCAGCACATATTATGTTGTACAGCACTCACCCGAGGGCTTGAAGCTTATGTTGTACGCATTGACTGGAGGGATCACAGAGTTTTGTTGTACAGCACTTACCGAAGGGCTAGAGCTTATGTTGTACAGCACTCACTGAAGGCTGGAGCTTATGTTGTTTCAGAACGCACTGAAGGGCTGGAGCTTATATTGTTTCAGAACTCACTGAAGGGCTGGAGCTTATGTTGTACAGCACTTACTGAAGGGCTAGAGCTTATGTTGTACAGCACTTACTGAAGGCTAGAGCTTATGTTGTACAGCACTCACTGAAGGGCTGGAGCTTATGTTGTACAGCACTTACCGAAGGGCTAGAGCTTATGTTGTACAGCACTCACTGAAGGGCTGGAGCTTATGTTGTACAGAACTCACTGAAGGGCTGGAGCTTATGTTGTACAGCATTGACTGGAGCAGCACAGAGATTATGTTGTACAGCACTCACTGAAGGGCTGGAGCAGCACAGTTATGTTGTACAGCACTCACTGAAGGGCTGGAGCAGCACATATTATGTTGTACAGCACTCACTGAAGGGCTGGAGCTTATGTTGTACAGCATTGACTGGAGCAGCACAGAGATTATGTTGTACAGCACTTACCGAAGGGCTAGAGCTTATGTTGTACAGCACTCACTGAAGGGCTGGAGCTTATGTTGTACAGAACTCACTGAAGGGCTGGAGCTTATGTTGTACAGAACTCACTGAAGGGCTGGAGCTTATGTTGTACAGCACTTACTGAAGGGCTAGAGCTTATGTTGTACAGCACTTACTGAAGGGCTAGAGCTTATGTTGTACAGCACTCACTGAAGGGCTGGAGCTTATGTTGTACAGCACTCACTGAAGGGCTGGAGCTTATGTTGTACAGCATTGACTGGAGCAGCACAGAGATTATGTTGTACAGCACTCACTGAAGGGCTGGAGCAGCACAGTTATGTTGTACAGCACTCACTGAAGGGCTGGAGCAACACAGATTATGTTGTACAGCACTCACGAAGGGCTGGAGCAACACAGATTATGTTGTACAGCACTCACTGAAGGGCTGGAGCTTATGTTGTACAACATTGACTGGAGCAGCACAGAGATTATGTTGTACAGCATTCACTGAAGGGCTAGAGCAGCACAGTGGTTATGGTGTCTGCCAAGACACTGGTCCAGTTTCAATCCTGTGCTAACTCCCTGGCCAGCATGCTTGACCACCGACCCAGTGGACATGTGTTGAAATCCCCACCGAGGCAGGAGTTATAACAAGTTGAACTGGGGTCTTCTTCTGCGTTCATCCAGAGTGTTTTTTTGGATGTAATTGCGTTGCGCCTGTTTACAGCAGAGCTGAGATACTTGCGCCTTTCATCCGACTTCTGCGGGCATTTGTTGACTGGGTTACCTTCCCGGGGAACTGAAGTTGCCCCAGTCTAAAATGGGTACCCAGAAATGCTTTGGGAAGTAGAGGCATTTGGTACATTGTAGACCACACCACTTGTAGAGTGCACATGGTTGACCACACCACTTGTAGAGTGCACATGGTTGACCACACCATCTGTAGAGTGCACATTTGTTGACCACACCACCCGTAGAGTGCACATTGTTGACCACACCACCCGTAGAGTGCACATTGTTGACCACACCACTTGTAGAGTGCACATGGTTGACCACACCACTTGTAGAGTGCACATGGTTGACCACACCACTTGTAGAGTGCACATGGTTGACCACACCACCCGTAGAGTGCACATTGTTGACCACACCACCTGTAGAGTGCATATTGTTGACCACACCACCCGTAGAGTGCACATTGTTGACCACACCACTTGTAGAGTGCACATGGTTGACCACACCACTTGTAGAGTGCACTGGTTGACCACACCACTTGTAGAGTGCACATGGTTGACCACACCACTTGTAGAGTGCACATGGTTGACCACACCACCTGTAGAGTGCACATTGTTGACCACACCACCCATAGAGTGCATATTGTTGACCACACCACCCGTAGAGTGCACATTGTTGACCACACCACTTGTAGAGTGCACATGGTTGACCACACCACTTGTAGAGTGCACATGGTTGACCACACCACTTGTAGAGTGCACATGGTTGACCACACCACTTGTAGAGTGCACATGGTTGACCACACCACTTGTAGAGTGCACATTGTTGACCACACCATCTGTAGAGTGCACATTTGTTGACCACACCACCCATAGAGTGCACATTGTTGAACACACCACCCGTAGAGTGCACATTGTTGACCACACCACTTGTAGAGTGCACATGGTTGACCACACCATCTGTAGAGTGCACATTGTTGACCACACCATCTGTAGAGTGCATATTGTTGACCACACCATCTGTAGAGTGCACATTTGTTGACCACACCACCCGTAGAGTGCACATTGTTGACCACACCACTGGAGTGCACATGGTTGACCACACCATCTGTAGAGTGCACATTTGTTGACCACACCACCCGTAGAGTGCACATTGTTGACCACACCACCCATAGAGTGCATATTGTTGACCACACCATCTGTAGAGTGCATATTGTTGACCACACCATCTGTAGAGTGCACATGGTTGACCACACCACCTGTAGAGTGCACATCGTTGACCACACCACCTGTAGAGTGCACATTGTGTGACCACACCACTTGTAGAGTGCAGATTGTTGACCACACTAGAGTGCATACGGTTGACCACACCACTTGTAGATTGCACATTGTTGACCACACTACCCGTAGAGTGCATATTGTTGACCACACCACCCGTAGAGTGCACATTGTTGACCACACCACCCGTAGAGTGCACATTGTTGACCACACCACCTGTAGAGTGCACATTGTTGACCACACTAGAGTGCATACGGTTGACCACACCACCTGTAGAGTGCACATTGTTGACCACACTAGAGTGCACATTGTTGACCACACCACTTGTAGAGTGCACATTGTTGACTACACTAGAGTGCATACAGTTGACCATACCGCCTGTAGAGTGCACATTGTTGACCACACTAGAGTGCATATTGTTGACCACACCACCCGTAGAGTGCACATTGTTGACCACACCACCTGTAGAGTGCACATTGTTGACCACACCACCCATAGAGTGCACATTGGTCTACACAGACATGTGACAAGCACCATATACCCAACAAAGGTCATTGACACTGTTTGTTTACGTACAATTACTTGCTGTTGGTAAAGATGTGTTAGTGTGTAGATTAAGTTTAGTTTAGTTTAGTCGTTGGATCAACATCACGGCACACAGTTTAACCCATAAGTGCTCCGTTTTCCTCCTAACTCAAACCTGAGTCTGGAGAAACTCAGCTCAATGCATGAACTCCATTGCATCGGCGAGGATCCTGAGATTGTACGCCCGTGTGCATTGTTGCGCACGTAAAAAATCCCTTGGCAGTTGGAAATCGAAAAAGAGTTGCCTAACGGCCCTGCCCGGCAAAATTTTGAGTTAAAAATCTACCCAAAGTAAGTAGTGTGTAGATTAAATCTGGACCAAATATGAATTTATCTACTTCAAACACAACCAAGCACTTTTCACTCAGGCTCATTCTGTACCATGTGTTCTATATAATATATTCTGTGTTATGCAAATGACCAAACATTAATGGTATTTCCATACACTGTAAACAGTCTCAGGTTTTAGCTTTCTTCCCGGTGAACTTGTGAACTGTAGAAAGGTGTCTTCCTACGAGACCATCCAGCACATCCAATCTTGATTGTTAACTTTACATTTGGTCTCTGTGTGATATAAAATCTGGCATTGATGAATGACAGTTCCGGCCTTTCAAATTATACAATATCAGTGTGCTAATGCTGTTCTTTACATGTGCTAATGCTGTTCTATAAATGTGATGTAATGCTGTTTATTTCTTCTTCTTCTTCTTCTTCGTTCATCCGGAGTTTTTTTTTCCGGATTGATGCGTTGTGAAGTGTCAGCAGAGCTGCGTTTCTTGCGCCGGTTAGGCGAACATCGACTTGGCGGGCTTTTGTTGACCGGGTTAAAACCTTCCCGGGGATGCTGTTTATTTTAATAGGCTCTTAAAGGGATGAACAAATCTGCATGCTGTAGACAAGGTTGAATGAGTTAACATCTGGCTGAACATGTTTGGGTTTATGGATGTTAACAAGTGGTGATATGTTGAGCATAGAAGCAGTTAAATGATCAGCGATATTAAATTACAGATAAAAAAGGCCAAGAGGAACTTTATAGCACATTAGTGGAAGTCAAACTTAAATATTTATACAGTACTGAAGTTAGTTAGCTAGTCGCGTTACCAACTTCGTGGCAATAGGGTCACCCCATAATGCTCTGTTCCTGTGACAGTGAATATCACACAAAATGCTCCTCACTGACCTATATGAAAAGTGGAACGGAAAGGTGTCTGCACGGGTATACCATGCAATAATGCCGCTGCCAGAATGCCAACAGTCCACCATGAAAAATACAGTTCATCATCGATGGAAGCAGCAGTCACTAGAAAACCAGCAGCCACACATTACTGCATAAGGCAAATTTACAGTTCACATTGTCGCTCCATACACTCAACTCAGTAGCAGGGTGACGGAACCATACAGAACTTAGATATAGAACTGCAATGTTAAATCAGTGCTGCAGAGGTTCAGCGTGGCCGAATAGATTAGAGCTCTTGTTCTTAAACATCTGGTGTGCCTGACAAGGTAGAGGGTTCAACCCCTACACCGGCCAGTTGGAATAAAATGTTGACTTCTCGTCCTTGACTTGGGAAGTAAATTACAAATAACTCACTAGTAATAGGGAAAGCTAATCCGAACGTGTAAATCAGCCCAATGCTACTCGTAGTAGAAGCATGTGAATGAACTATGCTTGAGGTCAAAGTGAGTGAATGCGAGAAAAAAAATAAAAACATCAGAACTACTACATGCATCAGAAGCATGGAGACTGACTAAAAGAATGACTAATAAACTACAAACATTCACTCATTGATGCCTGAGCAGAATATTGAAATTAATTTAGTACGACTGAATCACCAATGTAGAGCTCGTGGAGAGAACTAAACAAATTCAGTGAGTCAAGAGCTGAGGAAAAGACACTGATGCTAGAGAGGAAACGCCATGAGAAAACCTGAGGAAAGTATAACTAAACATTCTCTTTAGATCTAAAAATCACGTGGAGAAGAGAACTAAACATCAAGATGAGTAATATGAGAAGAACTCAGCACCCCAGGTTTACGGGGAGTCAACCTTTTTTTTCTTTCTTTTTAAATATTCAGTTAATGCTACAAAATAACACGTCTGCTCCAACCAGAAGCAGATTTAATTTGAGCATGCCCGTATGTGTGTGTGTATATATATGAATATTTGCAACATGCTTAGTTAATATTTAAATATTCCTTTTGTATCGATTGTATGCCTAGTGTTTATTTTTCGAATCGTCAGATTAGGCCAGTATAAGAAAAACCAGTAGGACCACTTGTCTCAGCTTGTCTACATTTCACATGTTAACATCTTATCAGGTTGTAGCCACACCTCATGCCAGAATACCATTCTTAACACTTTCACAGCCACATGGTTTGGCAGTCAGTATTTTCTTTGCGCTGTGGTCTGAGTTAAGTAAAGACCAGACTCACAGCACTCAGGACGTTCCCATACGTGCTCCGTCTTCATCTTCATCTTTGGAGTACTGATTGTGGGCCGGTTCTGTAGTCCCTCTTTGCTGCAGCATTCTATTATTATTTATCTATTCTTCCACACAATTCACATGATCCCAAGGCCCTAACCACCCATCATATCCCATCCAGCAGTGCAGGTCCAGCCAATCTGTCAGGGCAGGTCTATCTCTGGCAGGCGAAGATAAAAGTAATAATTTACCTGGGGGTCAGGTGGAGACAAAGCAACAACTTGTATGGGTTAGGAGTTGAACTGGGATACTTGGAGATCAAGTGACAACTTGCCCGTGACACAAGGAGTTAAAGTATTAGCCAAACTGAGTGGGTTATGGAAACAGTTGCCTGGGACAGAATGGGTTAAAATTTTGTTACAATGAAGGCATATTTTGTTTTTGACTTGTTTCTGTTTTAACATGTTAATTTAGTTTTTTTTAATTCAACTATTTGTTTTCAGAGATGTTATTTTCTTACTCTTACATTGTTTTGTGTATTTAAAAACACAATAATTGTTATTTATAAATTACTTCCAATATTTGATTACTTATCTGCTGTAAACCAATATCCGTATACATGTTCAGTTGGGAAGAGCTGTCAGCTGAATTGATTTAAAAGTTTGGTTGTGAATAGCCACGTAGGCAAGTTGCATGGCATTGTTTTTAGTTGATTCACGAAGCAAGCTTAGTGAATGGCCAAACTGGCAAGTTGTTTGACAAGTGTTTAAATATTTGGTACATTTCATGCAAAGTCATGGTTTCTTCATTTTTCTCAACTGAATTGTAATATGTGTATAATATTGGAACTGACCAATCATCTCTCTTCTTTAAATGTTTGTTAATATACTGGACACAGCATTATGGTCCGATGTGTTTGTTATTTGACCTATGCTGATATATTAAAAAATGCTGAGACCTGTGGTGCTATTTCAATGGTTAGATAAGAATTCTGTCCGTATTCCATAGTTGTGGGTTCACGTGGATGATAGACCTGACTAATGAAGACACCTTTTTTAGGGGTGTCTTGCTGGTCTTGCGTCAAAGTACACTTGTTCCTGCAGTGAAGCTTTGTCGTCATTTGGAGGTGACAGGTTGGAATCCGATTGGTAACTACAGCTTTCAGTTTTTATGTTATCTAGTGCATCCTCTCATCTCTGGTCCATGTGATCATAGCCCCCAGCTTTGCGAGTGGCTGATGAAATCGCCACACACAATCATTTTTTCTTTTAATGGTAGTGTGTCCAGTGCCTGTGGGTGGTCATTTGGACAGTAGTAATTGATCAGATGTAGGTCTGTATTGCCTGCCTTAAGTTTAAGAGTCTGATACTCAGCCCCTTCCATATAAACTTCAATTTGGGAAGCAGTGATGTTATTTTTCACATGGATCAGTATCCCACCCTTTCACCTGTCCTTTCTATCAGATCGCTATATTTTCGTTGAGGTGAGTTTTTTGCAGGCAACATACACTTTTTCTTGGTCCAAGATGTTTTCTAGTTCTATTTTTTGTTGTTGCTGATTCCCTTCACATTCTAGTGCATTATTTTTAGTCTTTGTTTGGTATTGCCAGACGCTGTATTCTCAGGTCCATTGGCTCCACAGGACATCTAAATAGGACCTCCAGTAGTTGTGGTTGGACGCTTTTGAGACATACGGCCTGGCACCACCTGCCTGAGGGTCCAAAGCAGGGCAAGCGCCATAACATTTAGCAGTAGACATATTTCATTACGCGTAATTGCGTGGCATCCTGATCTCTGTGGTGCACCTCCTGGCTGGTTGCCTCCGTCTTCAGCACCTTTCCTTTGCTAGAGCAGACTGTGGTCTCACTCGAGTTTAGATGTGTACGCGCGCACACGTGTCTGCGCATGCATGTACGTGCATACACATCTAGAGCATATTGGTTATTTGCGGCGCCAGAAACTCGCCGTCGCCTCTTCTCCTGTTAGTTAAAACAGTTCCGCCATGTAAAAGCCAGGAGTTGGACTTTTGTTGCAGTGGTGATGAATGCACGAGCCATTGCAGTATTTATGCAAGGTTGGGCACTCACCCCAACCCCGCCTCCGTCTACATAACAGCAATTTTTGGAACCCCTCCTCCTTGTAAAGGTAGAGGTTGATCACCCTTGTTGATATTTCCTTCCACCTGACTGTTGGATCCGCTTCCCTCTTTTCGTATCACTTTAAGAATGTACATCCGACTGCCTGAGTCTCATCTCCACAATAAGTTTGTTGTTTAGCATATCTTGCTTGGTTTCGGCGAGTTTCTTCTCGTCCCATATGTGTTAGGCTTCACATATTATAGGTTAGGGTATAAATAATATGGTGCAGTTTTCATTGCTCGCTACTTTTCCTTCCCAGACAATTCCCAGAAAATGGTCGCATCCGTTTTATAAAACTAGTTCAACCTCAGAGCCATACTGGTTGGACAGAATCATTCTGCCTCTGGTGGGGATTGAACCCAGACCTATTCCATGCAAGTAAACTAACCACAATGCCACTGCAGCTCCCAAAAATTTAGGAAAAAATGAAGGCTAGACTATATGAAATAGAAAATTATTATGCACATACGAGTAAAATACGTACATAAAACATTACAAGCAAAATTTAATATAAAAATATGCCAGATACGACATAATCGTGCAATAATATATATATTTTTAAATAAATGTTGCCAGCAAGCAAACACATTGTAACATCAGAGCATCTATTATTATTTTGTGGAATTACATTGTTGTTAAAAATGGAAATTTACATCTCAATACAACAAAATCAATAATATTTTTGTTTAAAATAACTAAAACATTAAATAACTTTGTTGACTGGAACCAGAGTGAAGAATCCGTTTTCATCGATATTTTTGACGATACATTCTTGAGAAAGTTTTCGTTTCTTTTCCATGCTGGTGACATCATGATAGGATCTGGCAATGATCTGCAAGTTTAATGCTGTCTACTCTGTAGAACAGGCATTGGTCCTTCTCACATGTGTCTGCGCATGCATGTACGTGCATACACATCTAGAGCTTTCTGGTTATTTCTCTGCACCAGTGACTCGCCGCCACCCCTTCTCCTGTTAGTTAAAACAGCTCCACCACGTGTAGGCCAGGAGTTGGACTTTTGCTGCGGTGGTGATGAATGCACGAGCCATTGGGGTATTTATGCTACATAACAGCAACATTTGGAACCTCTCCTCCTTGTGAAGGTAGAGGTTGATCACCTTTGTTATTTCCTTCCACCTGACTGTTGGATCTGCTTCCCTCTTTTCTTATCACATTAAGAATGTATGTTTGACTGCCTGCATCTAACATCTCCATAATAAGTTTGTTGTTTAGCTTGGTTTCGGCAAATTTCTTCTCATCCTATGCATTAGTGGACATTTCGGTCAAATGACATCTGTAACTTAGTCTTTGGAGGTTTTTCAGGTCATCATCAATTTCTTTTATGACTTTAATATCATGGAGTGCTGTCTCCCCATAATCAATGTAGAAGACTTCAATGAGTGCTTGACCTGCATCTCCAATTATTGTGGCCGGTGCTAAGTGCCGTCCTTGGATTTGGCTGCACAAAGAATTCCGTGTTCTTTTAACCATCAGGATTTGTTGATCCAGTTTCAGTCCATCGTAGCGCAGTTTCATTAGCTTCTCCAGGTTTTCAAAATACTCAGCATCTTTTAATACCAGAGTGAAGAATCCATTTTCGTCAATATTTTTGATGATACATTCTTGAGAAAGTTTTCGTTTCTTTTCCTTGCTGGTGATGTCTTGATAGGTTCTGGTAATGATCTGCGAGTTTAATGCTGTCTACTCTGCAGAACAGGAGTTGGTCCTTCTCACACGTGTCTGCGCATGCATGTACGTGCATACACATCTAGAGCTTTCTGATTATTTCTCAGCGCCAGTGACTTGCCGCGGCCCCTTCTCCTGTTAGTTAAAACAGCTCCACCACGTGTAGGCCAGGAGTTGGACTTTTGCTGCAGTGGTGATGAATGCACGAGCCTTTGGGGTATTTATGCTACATAACAGCAACATTTGGAACCTCTCCTCCTTGTGAAGGTAGAGGTTGGTCACCCTTGTTGATATTTCCTTCCACCTGACTGTTGGATCCGCTTCCCTCTTTTCTTATCACATTAAGAATGTATGTTCGACTGCCTGCGTCTAAGATCTCCACAATAAGTTTGTTGTTTAGCTTGGTTTCGGCAAATTTCTTCTCATCCCATGCATTAGTAGACATTTCTGTCAAATGACATCTGTAACTTAAGTCTTTGGAGGTTTTTCAGGTCATCATCAATTTCTTTTATGACTTTAATATCATGGAGTGCTGTCTCCCCATAATCAGTGTAGAAGACTTCAATGAGTGCTTGACCTGCGCCTCCAATTATTGTGGCCCGGCGCCAAGTGCCGTCCTTCGATTTTGCTGCACAAATAATTCCGTGATTTTAATGGTCAGGATGTTTTGATCCAGTTTCAGTCCATCGTATCGCAGCTTCATTAGCTTCTCCAGGTTTTCAAAACACTCAGCATCTTTTAATACCAGAGTGAAGAATCCATTTTCGTCAATAGTTTTGACGATACATTCTTGAGAAAGTTTTCATTTCTTTTCTATGCTGGTGATATCTTGCTTAGTTTCGGCAAATTTCTTCTCATCCCATGCATCGGTGGACATGTTAGTCAAATGACATCTGTAACTGTCTTTGGTTGTTTTTCAGGTCGTCATCAATTTCTTTTATGACTTTAATGTCAAGGAGTGCAGTCTCCCCATAATCAATGTAGAAGACTTCAATGAGTGCTTGACCTGCGCCTCCAATTATTGTGGCCTGGCGCCAAGTGCTGTCCTTTGATTTTGCTGCACAAATAATTCCGTGATTTTAATGGTCAGGATGTTTTGATCCAGTTTCAATCCATCGTAGCGCAGCTTCAGTCCATCATATCGCGGCTTCATTAGCTTCTGCAGATTTTCAAAATACTCAGCATCTTTTAATACCAGAGTGAAGAATCCGTTTTCGTCAATATTTTTGGCGATACATTCTTGAGAAAATTTTCGTTTCTTTTCCATGCTGGTAACTTTGTGATAGGATCTGGCAATGATCTGCGAGTTTAATGCTGCCTACTCTGCAGAACAGGCGTCGGTCCTTCTCACAAGTGTCTGTGCATGCATGTACGTGCATACACATCTAGAGCTTTCTCTTTTTTTCTCGGCGCCAGTGACTCGCCGCCGTACCTTCTCGTGTTTGTTAAAACAGCTCCGCCACGTGAAGGCCAGGAGTTGGACATGTTCTGCAGTGGTGATGAATGCACGAGCCATTGGGATATTTATGCTACATAACAGCAACATTTGGAACCCTTCCTCCTTGTGAACGTAGGGGTTAATCATCTTTGTTGATATTTCCTTCCACCTGACAGTTGGATCCGCTTCCCTTTTTTCTCATCACTTCAAGAATGTACGTTCGACTGCCTGAGTCTAACATCTCACAATAAGTTTGTTGTTTAGCACATCTTGCTTGGGTTCAGCACATTTCTTCTCATCCAATGCAACAGTGGACATTTCAGTTAATTTCTTTTATGACTTTAATATCAAGGAGTGCTGCCTCCCCGCAATCAATGTAGAAGACGTCAGTGAGTGCTTGACCTGCGCCTCCAATTATTGTGGCCCGGCACCAAGTGCCGTCTTTGGATTTGGCTGCGCTATGAATTACGTGTTTTTTAACGGTCAGGATTTTTAAAATCCAGTTTCAGTCCATCGTAGCGCAGCTTCATTAGCTTCTCCAGGTTTTCAAAATACTCGGCATCTTTTAATACCAGAGTGAAGAATCCGTTTTCGTCAATAGTTTTGACGATACATTCTTGAGAAAGTTGTTGTGTTTCTTTTTCACGCTGGTGATGTTGTGATAGGATCTAGCAATGATCTGCGAATTTAATGCTGTCTACTCTGCAGAACAGGTGTCAGTCCTCACACGTGTCTATGCATGCATTTACATGCATACAAATCTAGAGCTTTCTGGTTATTTCTCGGTGCCAGAGACTCGCTGCCGCCCCTTCTCCTGTTAGTTAAAACAGCTCCGCCACGTGAAGGCCAGGAGTTGAACTTTTGCTGCAGTGGTGATGAATGCACGAGCCTTTGGGGTGTTTATGCTACATAACAGCAACATTTGGAACCCCTCCTCCTAGTGAAGGTAGGGGTTGATCACCTTTGTTATTTCCTTCTACCTGACTGTTGGATCCGCTACCCTCTTTTCGTATCATTTTAAGAATCTACGTTCGACTGCCTGAGTCTAACATCTCCACAGTAAATTTGTTGTTTAGCATATCTTGCTTGGTTTTGGCGAATTTCTTCTCGTCCCATACATCGGTGGACATTTCTGTCAAATGACATCTGTAACTAAGTCTTTGGAGGTTTTTCAGGTCATCATCAATTTCTTTTATGACTTTAATATCAAGGAGTGCTGTCTCCCCATAATCAGTGTAGAAGACTTCAATGAGTGCTTGACCTGCGCCTCCAATTATTGTGGCCCGGCGCCAAGTGCCGTCCTTTGATTTTGCTGCACAAATAATTCCGTGATTTTAATGGTCAGGATGTTTTGATCCAGTTTCAATCCATCGTAGCCAGCTTCAGTCTATCATATCGCGGCTTCATTAGCTTCTGCAGATTTTCAAAATACTCAGCATCTTTTAATACCAGAGTGAAGAATCCGTTTTCGTCAATATTTTTGATGATACATTCTTGAGAAAGTTGTTGTTTCTTTTCCATGCTGGTGACGTTATGATAGTATCTGGCAATGATCTGCGAGTTAAATGCTGTCTACTCTGCAGAACAGGCGTTGGTCCTTCTCACACATGTCTGCGCATGCATGTACGTGCATACACATCTAGAGCTTTCTGGTTATTTCTCGGTGCCAGTGACTCACCGCCGTCATGTCTCCTGTTAGTTAAAACAGCTCCACCACGTGTAGGCCAGGAGTTGGACTTTTGCTGCGGTGGTGATGAATGCACGAGCCTTTGGGGTATTTATGCTACATAACAGCAACATTTGGAACCTCTCCTCCTTGTGAAGGTAGGGGTTGGTCACTTTTGTTGATATTTCCTTCCACCTGATTGTTGGATCCGCTTCCCTCTTTTCGTATCATTTTAAGAATCTACGTTCGACTGCCTGAGTCTAACATCTCCACATTAAGTTTGTTGTTTAGCATATCTTGCTTGATTTCGGCGAATTTCTTCTCGTCCCATGCATTGGTGGACATTTCTGTCAAATGACATCTGTAACTTAGTCTTTGGAGGTTTTTCAGGTTATCATCAATTTCTTTTATGACTTTAATATCAAGGAGTGCTGTCTCCCCATAATCAGTGTAGAAGATTTCAATGAGTGCTTGACCTGCGCCTCCAATTATTGTGGCCCGGCGCCAAGTGCCGTCCTTTGATTTTGCTGCACAAATAATTCCGTGATTTTAATGGTCAGGATGTTTTGATCCAGTTTCAATCCATCGTAGCGCAGCTTCAGTCCATCATATCGCGGCTTCATTAGCTTCTGCAGATTTTCAAAATACTCAGCATCTTTTAATACCAGAGTGAAGAATCCATTTTCGTCAATATTTTTGATGATACATTCTTGAGAAAGTTGTTGTCTTTTCCATGCTGGTGATGTCATGATAGGATCTGGCAATGATCTGCGAGTTAAATGCTGTCTACTCTGCAGAACAGGCGTTGGTCCTTCTCACATGTGTCTGCGCATGCATGTACGTGCATACACATCTAGAGCTTTCTGGTTATTTCTCTGCGCCAGTGACTCGCCGCCACCCCTTCTCCTGTTAGTTAAAACAGCTCCACCACGTGTAGGCCAGGAGTTGGACTTTTGCTGCGGTGGTGATGAATGCACGAGCCATTGGGGTATTTATGCTACATAACAGCAACATTTGGAACCTCTCCTCCTTGTGAAGGTAGAGGTTGATCACCTTTGTTATTTCCTTCCACCTGACTGTTGGATCTGCTTCCCTCTTTTCTTATCACATTAAGAATGTATGTTTGACTGCCTGCATCTAACATCTCCATAATAAGTTTGTTGTTTAGCTTGGTTTCGGCAAATTTCTTCTCATCCTATGCATTAGTGGACATTTCGGTCAAATGACATCTGTAACTTGGTCTTTGGAGGTTTTTCAGGTCATCATCAATTTCTTTTATGACTTTAATATCATGGAGTGCTGTCTCCCCATAATCAATGTAGAAGACTTCAATGAGTGCTTGACCTGCATCTCCAATTATTGTGGCCGGTGCTAAGTGCCGTCCTTGGATTTGGCTGCACAAAGAATTCCGTGTTTTTTAACGGTCAGGATATTTTGATCCAGTTTCAGTCCATCATATCTAGCTTCATTAGCTTCTCCAGGTTTTCAAAATACTCAGCATCTTTTAATACCAGAGTGAAGAATCCATTTTCGTCAATATTTTTCACAATACATTCTTGAGAAAGTTTTTGTTTCTTTTTGCCTGTCCTTTTGGTCAGATCAGTAACACTGGCAGCCTCTGATTTTGAAGGCTGTATTTTCGCTGAGTTGAGTTTCTTGCAAGCAACATACGCTTACATTTTCTTGGTCCAAGATGTTTTCTAGTTTTCTTTTTTTGTTGCTGACTCCCTCCGCATTCTAGTGCATTATTTGTAGTCCTTGTTTGGTATGCCGAGACGCTCTATTCTCAGGTCCCCCTGCTCCACAGTACATCTGAGAAGGACCTCCAGTAGTTTTGGTTGGACCCTTTCGAGACATAGGGCCTGGCACCACCTGCCTGAGGGTGCAAAGCAGGTCGAGCACCATAACATTTAGTAGTAGTCGGCATATTTCATTACGCATAATTGCGCGGCATCTTGATTTCTGGACATTTCTGTCAAATGACATCTGTAACTTAGTCTTTGGTTGTTTTTCAGGTCGTCATCAATTTCTTTTATGACTTTAACGTCAAGGAGTGCTGTCTCCCCATAATCAATGTAGAAGACTTCAATGAGTGCTTGACCTGCACCTCCAATTATTGTGGCCACGCGCCAAGTGACGTCCTTGGATTTGGCTGCACAAAAAATTCCGTGTTTTTTAACGGTCAGGATTTTTTTTATCCAGTTTCAGTCCATCGTAGCGCAGTTTCATTAGCTTCTCCAGGTTTTCAAAATACTCAGCATCTTTTAATACCAGAGTGAAGAATCCGTTTTCGTCAATATTTTTGATGATACATTCTTGAGAAAGTTTTCGTTTCTTTTCCATGCTGGTGATGTCTTGATAGGTTCTGGCAATGATCTGCGAGTTTAATGCTGTCTCCTCTGCAGAACAGGCATTGGTCCACAGTCCAAGCAACAAATGCCAGAAGGAAACTCACATGTACTTCTGTGTTTTTTATGTAGCTTCAGAATGGATGTGGAAAGAGTGCTGTATATCTCACCTAGCAAGTCTAGCCTTCAGAGTGGATGTGGAAAGAGTGCTGTATATCTCACCTAGCAAGTCAGTCTACCCCTCAGAGTGGACGTGGAAAAAGTACTTTTTCTTCTTTCGTTCGCTTGAAATATGTCTATAACTGCAATGCTGTCTCTTGTATGAAATGAACTGTCTTTTTCAGTTCACACAGCGGTCCATAGAGTTTATCTTCCACTGTCGTCTCTCTAGGCCAGAAGGTTTGCCTAGATATGTTATATTTTAGGCAGTCTTGGAGTATGTGCTCTGCTGTCTGCGACGCAATTCCACATGTGCACATGGCTGTTTCACCAATCTTGAATTTTGTATACAGGTGGTTGCATAATCTATTGTGCCCTGTTCTGAGCATCAGATGTGGAAAGAGTGCTGTATATCTCACCTAGCAAGTCAGTCTAACCCTCAGAGTGGACGTGGAAAAAGTACTGTATATCTCACCTAGCAAGTCTAGCCCTCAGAGTGGATGTGGAAAGAATGCTGTATATCTCACCTAGCAAGTCAGTCTAACCCTCAGAGTGGACGTGGAAAAAGTACTGTATATCTCACCTAGCAAGTCTAGCCCTCAGAGTGGATGTGGAAAGAGTGTGGTATATCACACCTAGCAAGTCAGTCTAGCCCTCAGAGTGGATGTGGAAAGAGTGCTGTATATCTCACTTGTTCTCTTCTGCTTTCTTTTGAGGAGTGTCACACCTGGATATGCACCTGAGGTCAGCTTGTAATACTTCAGCATACATTTTTGTCAGGTTTTCCTCATCTTCTTCTTCTTTCTTTCGCTTGAAATATGTCTATAACTGCAATGTTCTCTCTTGTATGAATTTAACTATCTTTTTTAGTTCACTCAGCGGTCCATAGAGCATCTTCCACTGTCGTCTCTCTAGGCCAGAAGGTTTGCCTAGACATGTTGTAATTTGGGCAGTCTTGGAGTATGTGCTTGCTGTCTGCGAGGCCAATCCACATGTGCACATGGCTGATTCACCAATCTTGAATTTTGTTTACATGTTTGATTCCTGGGCTGGCCACACACCGTGGAAGGGAAATGCCAGCCACCAATTCCTCCAAGCACTCAGGTCTGCACAGTGTGGTGGTCTAGCACGTCACAGGTTCCTACTTCAGGATTTGTTTGTTGTAGGGTTTTTCTTTTAACACCTGGGCAAATTGTCTTTGTTAGTGAGAGAACTTAAATGTAAAATAATATGCATGAATGGCCCCTCAGCAGTATAAACCCATCATTTGATATTCTCTTATTGCATGCAACTTTGTTTCTGTGAGTTTCTGCAACCTGTGAATTGTTCAACACTGGTATTTGTACTGTGTTTTGTTATGTACATATTTGTATACTTAATGTCTAGAAATTTGCCATTGAGTTTGTACTTACGGCCTTGTATCAATATCTAACCGCATATATGTTCCGACATAGTCTGCTTTTATTATGAATGATATTTGCACAGTAATGTTTTGTTGGGAGGCTCTCCTGTAGCTTCAGTTACCATGCTTCCCCAAAAATAAGCCCTAGCATGATTTTTCAGAATGTTTTTCATATAAGCCCACACTGCAAAAATAATTTGGGCCGGAATTCGAGATTTGGAGAGTTATGAAGACGATGACCTTACTTTAATTGAATAAATTTCGAATTTTGTACATGAATAAATGTAGATTTTGTATCTGAAAAAAAAAAAAATATCCCCCAAAAATAAGTCTGAGTGCATTTTTGTGAGAAAAAATTTATATAAGACCCAGTCTTTTTTTCAGAGAAACACGGTAGGAAGAGCTTGGAGGCAGTGACATGTGGTTTCTGAGTTAAATGTTGCCAATACCTTATTCTGCCGGAGTAACTAAAGACCATGAACTGGAAGTGGCTTAAGAAAGTAGAATATTAAACACAACAGTAAAATAAGAGACAAAAGTGTTCTTTGGGCTTAGATGAGGGGGCTTCAAGTGAACACCTTAAATGTTTATATATGTGTGTGAATATATTCTCAACAAGTTTTTAAAAAACACATATCTTTCTTTTTATGTAGTCACCACTATGTTCAATGCAAGTCCTCCAGGACAGATAAAGTGCTTGGATCCCTGTAGAAAAAATATCTGGGGTCACTATACAGTGTGCCTGACACAATTGTGAACAGTCTGTCACAGAAGTCACACCGTTTTGAAACTTCCTACTCATTCTTACCTTTGCTGGACTGACAGGCATGCATCTCCATTCTGGACCTTCATTCACCAATGAATTTCTATAGGTTTTACCCCTTCACTGATCAAAATAGGGATAACAGAATGCTCTCCTCTTTGGTGCATGTCAAAAGTGGGGTGGTCATCTTTAAACTGTCCTTATGATGTCCCCGTGATTGTCTACACTATGATGTCATGTGCTTAACATTTTTGACACCCTTAACAATTTTGACAGGTTACAAGACAATGGCATGGTTATTGTAATTTCTATCACACTTTTAAGGTTTTCGTTTGAAGCCCCCTGACAATAAGAAGAGAGGAAGAATCATAGGACAGCCAAGATCAGTGATACAAGAGGCAGCCAGAGAAATTAAGCTGGATGTCTCAAATGATGGCATGAAGGGGTTTCATCAGTAAAAGTTGATCCAGCATACTAAGGACTGAGACCTGTTTAGAGACTAGTTAGTTAGTTAGTCGCAGTTCCAACTTCACGGCAACGGGTCGTCCCCATTATGCTCCGTTCCTGTGCCAGTGAATATCACACAAAATGCTCCTCACTGCCCCATGTGAGCAATGGAATAGACAGGAGTATCGGCAAGCCAACAGCCCGCACAGGTACACTGTGCATAATGCCGCCGCCAGAATGCCAACACAAAAGTCCTCCATGAGAAATACAGTTCATTGTCGATGGAAACGGCGGTCACCAGAAAGACTTCATTGACCCAGGTTTTATCCCATATGGCTCGGTCTCTTTCCGCAGGGCGTCCCGCCAACATACACTATTCAGCATGGCACATGATGATGATATTATCTACAAACATTGTGAGCAGGCTTGACTTTCAGATGATTGGTTCATGTTTTATCTGCATACATTAACTGTCCCCTGGCAGTTGGAAATTGCCAAGTAGGCTGTCATTTGTTGCTGCTCTGGCAAAATGATGAGAAAAAACTATAAATAGAATATTTAGTGAACTTGTGAAGATGTGATAGGTTTAGATTATAGTTATATGTTTAGTGATATGTTTAGTTTATAGTTTTATTCTTTTAGTAGTATGTTTCATATGTTTAGTGTTGTATCGTTTGATTGTTCTTTTAGTAGTAGGTTTCTTTTATTTAGTTAAGTTTTATCATTTCTTTGTGTGATAGGTTTCTCATGATTAGTTTGTAGTTTCATCGTTCTTTTAGTAGTAGGTTTTTTATGTTTAGTTAAGAGTTTTATCATTTCTTTGTGTCATAGGTTTTTTTATGTTTACTAGTTTTATCATTCGTTGAATGATTAGGTTCCCCCCAATGCTTTGAAATATCAGCCCAAGCACTGGCAGATTATCTCTTTAAGTTTTCACATCATTTGTGGATGGCAAGGGGAAACCATGTTCATTTCTCAAGAATTAGTCTGCAGGCAGTTGCAAATTTGGATTTTATGGAGTTTCTTGCCAGTCTTTGAATTGAATAACTTGATGTGATATGGCATTTAGAAGCACAGCTGTCAGTTCACTTCAGATGATCATAATTGGTCTACAGGCAGGTGGCCAGAGATGCTCCCATCTCCCCCACAGTAAATTCACCAGCGTACAGCGACTTCCTATGCCTGACCGATGTTAATTGACAATCTTCCTTGCACGCATAGTGTTCGGCTTATCCCTAGGCATGAGAATAGATTCATGTTGATTAACAAGCCGTCCGACCCACATACTTTCTACTCGAGATCATGGCACTCTACAACTACACCTGACCTGGCTTTTATTTCACCAGACCTGGAGTGGAACATTACACGAATTGTTGGGAAACAACTTGGTGGCAGTGACCATCGGCCAGTCTTTCTAACCGTAGAAAATGAGCTTGTAAGTGAAAGCAGCACCCTCTCGAGGTGGAACTACAAGAAAGCAGACTGGGCAATGTACAAGCATCGCACCAGCATACTGGTTAGAAACCTGAACACTGAGAAAGACATAAATAAAGCAGTTGAAGAGTTTGGGAAATGCATACTACAGGCAGCGCGAGAAACAGTACCAAGAGAAGCCCGTAAACAATATAAACCCTACTGGAGTAGTGAACTGGAACAGTTGCATAATGATGTTGAAGTGTGTAGAAAGCAAGCAGAGGCCACACCCAGCCAAGAGCACCACAATAAATTCCAGCATGCAAAAGCCAAATTTCAAAGGGCCAAGCTGCAGGCTAGATGGAAAAGCTGGCAGGAGAAAACTGAGTCTCTGAACTTTGAAAGAGACACAAGGAAATTGTGGAAGCTAATAAAACAGCTTAATGACGAGGGCACAGGGAGAAACTCAAAAATTGCGCTACATAAAGATGGAAAAATCTTAACAAGAAAGCAAGCAGCTGACCATTTTGCGGACTCGTTCGCACAAGATAGCAATATCAAAATTAGTCCAGAGAAACAACAAGAGATTCGAGAGAAACAACAACATACAGGACAGAAGGAAATAGTACATGAGGTCCTGGAGGCATCCATCACAATCAGCGAACTGGAGCTAGCCATATCAAAACTGAAAATGAGAAAGTCACCAGGAGCTGATGGTATCTCCAATGAAATGATCAGGAACCTAGGAACAGAGGCCAAAACAAAGCTGTTGCAGATCTTCAATAACAGCTGGACCTTAGGCAGTGTTCCACAAGCCTGGAGAGAAGCAATCATGATACCCCTCCTAAAATCAGGGAAAGATGGTTCCATTGCCTCTAGCTACAGACCAATTAGCCTCACCAGCTGTCTCTGCAAAACACTGGAGCGCATCATCAATCACAGACTGCAGTGGTACATTGAAAGTAAAAACATCCTTGTGCCACAGCAGGCTGGCTTTAGGCAGTGCTACTCTACGGAAGATCAGACAACCTACCTCTCTCAAGAAATTGAGGATGCATTCCAAGAGAAGAAGCTGGTGCTTGCGGCATGGATAGATCTGAAGAAAGCCTTTGACAAAGTCTGGAAAGAAAGTCTGATGAAGAAACTGAGAAACTGCAAAGTCAATGGAAGAATGTACAAATGGGTGAAAGCATACTTGCACAACAGAAGAGCCCGAGTACAGATAGACGGACTCAAGAGCAAGAAAGTACTACTGCGTCACGGTGTCCCCCAGGGCGGAGTCTTGTCCCCCACACTTTTTCTAATCTTCATCAATGATCTTGTTGCTCACCTACCGCATGGAATTAAAGCGGCAATGTATGCCGATGACCTGGTTCTATGGAGCACAAATGAATATGCATCAGTGGCCACCAGATTGCTACAAAGAGCTGTAGATACATTTGTTGCATGGGCAAATAGATGGTGTGTCAGCATAAACACTGACAAGTGCAGCACCACCCTATTTACCCTCTCTCCAAAACAAAAGGCAGGGATCATCCAGATAAATGGAACACCCCTAAGAGAAGATAAAGAACCAACATACCTTGGAGTAACATTTGATGGCAAGCTGACATGGAGAAAGCACATCAACAAAGCAGTAGCAAAAGCCAGAAGGAAAATAGCCATCCTGAGAAAGCTAAGTGGAACCACATGGGGAGCCAGTACGAAAATACTTAGCAAAGTTTACCAACAGAGCATACAACCACACCTGGAATATGGGTCAACTGCGTGGTGTTCAGCATCAAAAACCACACTACAAGAGCTGGACAAGGTGCAAAATCAAGCACTTAGAGTCACCACAGGAGGGATGAGATCAACCCCTATAGTGGAAATGGAGAAGATGGGGAGGACACAGGCACTGAGTAAGCGCAGAGATATGAAAACGCTAATACAAGCAGAAAAGTTCCTCAGCTTGCCAGGCCACCCTATGAAGAACAGATTTGAAAACCTAGCTATGGGGCGGTTGAAAAGAAGTAGTTTTATCCACCAGGCCAAACGACTCTGCAGAGAAACCACTGATCTGCCCACAGTTGGTATCCCCCTAACAACTATTCCAGAGCGAACTCCATGGAAAGATGAGCATAGACTATCGTTACAAATCCAGACAAAAGTGAGAGGAATATTTGACAAGGAAGAACAGAACAGTGTGCAGCGCAGAACAGCCACTCTCAGCTTCCTTGATGAAGAATACCCACAGGACCTCTGGATCCGAGTCTACACAGATGGGTCAGCACAAAATGCTGTTCGAAATGGAGGAGCGGGAGTGTACATAGAATACCCAAATAATACTAGGGACACAGCCAGAGTACCGACAGGAAAGTACTGCCATAACTATGATGCCGAAATTGAGGCAATCAAGATAGCAACAGAGAAATTACTAAATAACAGCAATGGTACACAACCTGTGGTGCTACTAACAGATGCAAAATCAGTACTCGAGGTGCTCCTCTCTGGGAAATTGCCAGTACTAAGGACACTACTTTCTGAACTTAGCAGTCAGCATAAAGTCACCATACAGTGGATACCATCCCACTGTGGAGTACCCGGAAACGACAGAGCTGATCAATTGGCTAAGGAAGGAGCCAAAGAAGAACAGCCTGATGTGCCCGTTACATACCACCAAAAGAAAAGAATGATCAAATCAGTCAGAAAGCCACCAAAACCTGCTCAAGATGACTACCACATTATGGACAGACCAGAACAAGTCATTATTCTGCGCCTCAGAACAGGACACAATAAGATTACGCAACCACATGTATACAAAATTCAAGATTGGTGAAACAGCCATGTGCACATGTGGATTGGCATCGCAGACAGCAGAGCACATACTCCAAGACTGCCCAAAATATAACATATCTAGGCAAACCTTCTGGCCTAGAGAGACGACAGTGGAAGATAAACTCTATGGATCACTGTGTGAACTGAAAAAAAAACAGTTCAATTCATGCAAGAGACGACATTGCAGATATAGACATATTTCAAGCGAACGAAAGAAGAAGAAAATCCCTAGGCACACAGATCTCTAATCCAAAACTTGTGGAAATTGATAAGAACAGAAAAGATATTCCTAAAAGTTAGGGAAACTGGTGTCCATTCTTGCCCAAGATGGATATTCATAGGCTAACATACAAGACTTCAGCCTAGCCTAGATTGACTTCTCTTTAGTCTGTTCCTGTGTCTTCTATTGAGCACTTCATGCAGTAGTGCTCCTTTGTGGCACTTTTTTTGGAGATATGTACTCATCCTCATCCAGGAGAAATCTCAACACCACACAGTGTGCTCCGAGCGATGTGCACAGCTTCATTTTGTATTCTCTTCAGTCTCACAATTTGCACCTGGCAGTTGTAACAATGCCAAGGATGATAGTTGTTGTTGCTGGAAAATATTACTGTAAAAGGATTTGTTAGTTACTTATTATAGATGTTCACATATTGTAGATGATCATTATATATTTCATTGTCATTATTGTATTATTCAAATTGTTTCAACTGGCAATTTTATTGAAACGTGAAATACTCAAGTTTGTGCTACAGCATTGTTGATTTACATCTCTCTCTTATAAGAACACAGGAAACACGTTCATTATCTTATTGATGTCCATTGAACACTTGAATGTTTATATAACCGAACAAGAATATGTAACCCAGAGACATGGCCAGGTGTTTGAAAGTACATCTTTGACATGCAGAATGTTTCATATTTGTGGTGTGATATATATATGAATTAGCCCTGTTTACATGACTTTTCATTATCACCTGAAGTTTGCATGCTAAATTTTCTGGCATGGAGTTTCTGCAGATGCTGACAAAAACTTCCATTTGGTAGTTATTAAGAGGTGGTGTGACCAGGAGGTTTTGACGTCATCTGGAGTTCACAAGTTGCATGGGCCCGCTCACGTCACAAGGTTGGCAGTGTTTAAAGTCTGATCAGTTGAAATATTTGCCCAGAATGTGGATACATCTTCAAAGCTTCCATTATAAATGTCATACTTTGTGCTAATTCTGGAATGGGTCAAGAAGTTTTTAGATTCATCAGTCCCCGGGAAGGTTAACCCGGTCAACAAATGCCCGCAGAAGTCGGATGTGTCGGCCTAACGGCGCAAGAACGCAGCTCTGCTGTAAACAGGCACAACGCAATCACATCCACAAAAAAAACTCCGGATGAACGAAGAAGAAGAAGAAGATTCATCAGTTGAAATATTTGCCCAGAATGTGGATACATCTTCAAAGCTTCCATTATAAATGTCATACTTTGTGCTGATTTTGGAATGGGTCAAGAATTGTTTTAGATGGATCAGTTTAGATATCTGCACAGTAAATATACATTTTTCAAGTTTATGCTTTACTGCTACCAAGTTTAGCAAATTCCATTTTTACCACTTGACCAAGATTATTTTATATTTATCAATTTAAATATCTTTCACGCTTTATTGCCATGAACTTTGGCCAATTCCAGAATGGGAGAATTGTTTATATATTGTTCAAGCTTTATGGTCACAAATTTTGTCTATTCCCAGAATGGGAGAATAATTTAAATATCTTTCAAGCTTTATTGTTTATGAACAGACCAATTCCAGAATGGGAAAAAATAGTTCAATCTTTCAACCTTTATGCTACACTTTGCTATCAGTTTAAATATTTGTGCTGTATATGAACAAGGTTTTGCTAATTCCAGAAAAGGACAAGAATTGCTTGTTTTAAAAGTTGATTAGTTTAGGAATTAGTGCAATAAATGGATAAGTATTTCAAGTTGGAGTTTGACTATTTACAGGTCTTGCAAATTATTGCTTAATAAAGCAATTTTAAACACCAGATACTGACTATAAAGTGTTATTTTGTTTGTCTACATAATCCAAAAGGTTTAGTAAAGCCGATGAAAGGCCAGACGGAAACATATTCAGACTGAAACTTGTACCACAAATATTTGGACTTTTTAATGGTTGTTGAAGATGAGCATGGAGCGGTCTGGAAAGGTCAAACCCAACTTTCCCAGGAACCAAGATCCAGCATCCTCAAGTGCCTTGTCAACTGGTGTAGGAGATCATGCTGCTCTCCACATCTTGTATCAGGATGTGTGCTGGCATTTTACCCATGACTAAAGATTGTTCAGAATTCCCTTGATCTCTCTTCTCATGAATCTGGTTTGTCTCTTCTCAATCTGGTTTCTCTCTTCTTGTGAATGTGGCTTCTCCCATCTCATAAATCTGGCTTCTCCTATCTCATTAACCTGGCTTCTCCCATCCTATAAGGAGGTCAGCACGGTTGAATGGATAAGAGCACTCATCCTTAAACTTCCGGTGCACTGATAGGTTCAACCCCTACACAGGTCAGTTGAACTGAAATGTTGATTTCACATCTTTGACTTGGGGAAGTAATTTACAAGTGCCTCAGAAGCCAGAGTGGGTTCACCTGACGGCGAGGGACCCTGGCAATAGGGAAAGCTAATCCCCACGCAAAAGTCAGTCCCGTGTACTAGAATTAGTAGCATGTGAACGGACTACGCTTGAGTTCAAAGCGAGAGAACACACGAACAAATGTGGTCAAAAGATATCAGCCGCCACTTTCTGGTGTTTGTAGACATCACTTCCTGTTTGTAAACATCACTTCCTGGTGTTTGTAGACATCACTTCCTGGTGTTTGTAGACACCACTTCCTGGTGTTTGTAGACACCACTTTCTGGTGTTTGTAAACACCACTTTCTGGTGTTTGTAGACACCACTTCCTGGTGTTTGTAGACATCACTTCCTGGTGTTTGTAGACATCACTTCCTGGTGTTTGTAGACATCACTTCCTGGTGTTTGTAGACACCACTTTCTGGTGTTTGTAGACACCACTTTCTGGTGTTTGTAGACATCACTTCCTGTTGTTTGTAAACATCACTTCCTGGTGTTTGTAGACATCACTTCCTGGTGTTTGTAGACACCACTTCCTGGTGTTTGTAGACATCACTTCCTGGTGTTTGTAAACACCACTTTCTGGTGTTTGTAGACACCACTTCCTGGTGTTTGTAGACATCACTTCCTGGTGTTTGTAGACATTTTTGACATCAATCTTTGCTACCTAACAACAATCACATTTCTGACATCATTCTTTGCTATCTAACAACAATCACATTTCTGACATCAATTTTTGCTATCTAACAACAATCACATTTCTGACATCAATCTTTGCTATCTAACAACAATCATATTTCTGACATCAATCTTTGCTATCTAACAACAATCACATTTCTGGCATCAATCTTTGCTATCTAACAACAATCATATTTCTGACATCAATCTTTGCTATCTTCTTCTTCTTCTTCGTTCATCCGGAGTTTTTTTTTCCGGATGTGATTGCGTTGTGCCTGTTTACAGCAGAGCTGCGTTCTTGCGCCGTTAGGCCGACACATCCGACTTCTGCGGGCATTTGTTGACCGGGTTAACCTTCCCGGGAATCTTTGCTATCTAACAACAATCACATTTCTGACATCAATCTTTGCTATCTACGAGGGTAAGTTTATAAGTAAGTCACAAATGGCTGTAGAAAAATAACTAAATATGATAACTTGAAACCAGTTTAGTTTTATACATACATTGTCCCTTTATTTCTCAACATAATTTCCACCAACATCGATGCACTTATCCCATTGTTTTATCAGCCCTCCCAAACCGGCTGCATGGAATTGCGTGCTCAGTTTTCATTTACCTGACATCCCAAAGACTGTGCGACTTACTTATTGACTCACCCTCGTAACTTTTTCTACCCAGCTATGCACCGCTTTATGAAAAATCGCTAGGGGCCGAGTCCAATGAAAACCCTCCTTGGCGGGAGACATTTCACGAGTGACGCCGAAGTTGAATGTGAAGTGAAAACGTGGTTTAGAAACCACAGTTTGGGAAGACTGATAAAACAATGGGATAAGTGCATCAATGTTGATGGAAATTATGTTGAGAAATAAAGGGACAATGTATGTAAAAATAAACTAGTTTCAAGTTGTTATCATAGTTATTTTTCTACAGCCATTTGTGACTGACTTATTAACTTACCCTTGTAACAACAATCACATTTCTGACATCAGACACTGCTACAGCACATATAAACAATCTGATCACAACTATCATTACCATACTTACAACAGGTATATTTCTCCCAACATCCACAACCATACCTTCGAAGTATACTCACCTGCGTGCATATCATTACCATAATTACGAGCATAGTTCTTTACAACCATGGCAGTCATTTCACACCAATAATTAACTTAGTCATTACAACCAGGCAGACATTTTATTTGTTTTTTGCGTATCCTTTACAGGACATCGCTGTCAACATCAGCATCTTTCAGCTGATTGTTGATTTCTTGGCAAGATTACGCTCAGTAGTTTGCCATTGCTTTCTGAGCGGCTGGCTCATTTATCCCGCAAGTCACCAGCGCGAGTAGAACGCTTCCAATGCGTGGATAAACGGGATTACGGAGAAAGTCGTGTAACCTCTCGGCCAGAGAGACCAGCAGGCAGACATTTCATGTTAATAATTGATTTTTAAAATTACAGTAAAGACTTTTTGCATCACTCAATCATATTCTCCCCTCTGCTGTGTGTCCACCGTGACGAGGTAGAGGGGCTTGTGCGTCCCAATGACCCCAAGAGCTATGCCGGTAGCACAGCTACTGGTAGGGCCACCCATGTCGGACAGGTCAAGGAAGAGGGACCAGACGAAGAGACACACAAACCTGCTGCCTTGCAGGTAGACTGGGGACAGTCAAAGGCTAGGGAAAGCACCCTGAATACATGCTTGTCGAAATCGGATGTACTGAGCCACAGGCTTGACAAAGCAGTGCAACGTAACTTAATTCATGATGTCACAAATCAAAATTAATCGTTATGGTGCTAATCCCGCGAAGTCCCATCAGGCGGCGATAGTGCCGGGCCCCCTGCCTCGAGGGGGTCCACCCTTGACTACTGGTGGTCACCTTCCCCTGTGCTGTGGAGTCAAGGCACAGAGGAGTAGGTTAAGAGCTATTGACCAAATACCACGGACACTCAACATACTACAGTGGAATGCCGAAGGAGTTTACAAGAAGAAAGACTCCCTAACACAGCGTCTTCATAAAGATAGAATAGATGTGGCATGCATTCAAGAGACACACCTCAACTGCCAATCACAAATTCTCAGTCAGAGGATATCAGGCCACACTGTTTCGACCGCGAAGGACACAAAGGAGGAGTTCTAATACTTACACGAAATACAATACCTTGCAGCGAAGTATCTGTGATCTCTGACAACCAAACGGAAATTATAGGTGTTGATATAATGATAAAGGACGTGAAAATAAGAATCTACAATCTGTATAGCCCAGCAGATAAGGACCTTACACTCTCAAACATGAAAATAACTGACACAAACTGCATTATTGTCGGAGACTTTAATAGCCGTTCAGAAAGATGGGGATACCCAGATACTGACAAAAGAGGAGATGAATTGGAGGACTGGGAAATAGACTCAAATCTCCATCTACTCAACAAAGCGGATGACACACCGAGCTTCTACTCCAGAAGATGGCTTACCACTTCTACTCCAGACTTAGCTTTCTGCACAGGAGACATCCTCCACAAAATCGATCGCCATGTGCTGGACCAATTAGCAGGTAGTGACCACAGACCAATCAAGCTTGTAATGAATATGGAGTATGTTCCACAGGAGCAAAAGCCCTTGCCCCGCTGGAATTACAAACGAGCAGATTGGGACAGATTTGCCATACTAACCGACAAATATTGTGAAAACATAAATACACGATATGGCAACATAAAGCAAATGGTGGAAAGTCTAAACTAGAGCGATAATACAGGCAGCCACTGAGTCCATTCCAAGAGGAGCGAGGAAAAATTACAAACCATACTGGACTGAAGAACTACAAAGTTTGGAGGACAAAGTTGAAGATGCCAGGAAGACAGCAGAGAGAGAACAAACAATTGAAGCGAACATCTCTCTCAAAGCCATCTCAGCAAAATATAAAAGAACAGTAAATCAAACAACAAGAGATTGTTGGAGGGAAAAAACAGAAAACCTGAATTTTGACAGGGATGGAAACAAACTATGGAAACTAGTGAAAGCCATGAACAATGAAGGACCTAGAAACAAACAAATAACAATTAAACAAGGAAATGCCTTGCTTACAGGAAAAAAGGCTGCAAATGCACTAATGGAACACTATGCAAATGCAAACCACATTGATATTACAACCGAACAGAAGAAAGCAATCAAAGACAAACAGATACATCATAGAAATACAGAGACAGCAGCAGAATATATGATGGCAAATCTAACAATGGAAGAAATGGAACAGGCAATGAATACCCTAAAAAAGAAGAAATCACCAGGAAAGGATGGAATCACAAATGAAATGCTAATAGGACTAGGCACCAAGGCAAAGAAGAAACTACTAGCAGTCCTAAATAACAGCTGGAAGAGAGGAATAGTCCCACAGGCATGGAAGGAAGCTATACTAATACCAGTCCCAAAGAAAGGAAAAGACCTGGAAGAACCAAATGGCTATCGACCTATCAGTCTACTTAGCTGTGTAGGAAAATTAATGGAACGCATTATCAATGGCAGGCTAACATGGCATCTGGAAGAAAACAAACTCTTAACACCACACCAAGCAGGATTCAGAAAGTACAGATCCACTGAAGATCAAATAACCTATATAGCTCAGGAAATAGAGGATGCCTTCCAAGAGAAAAAGCACACACTAGCAGTCTGGATAGATTTAGAAAAAGCATTTGATAAAGTATGGAAGGAAGGACTGAAAGTAAAACTGCAAAACATGCATGTTTGTGGAAAAATGTATAAATGGATCAGCCACTACCTTTAGAACAGAACTGCCAGGACAAAAGTACAAGGACAAACCAGCAAAATGATGCTGCTTGGAGCAAGGTGTCCCCCAAGGAGGAGTTCTTTCACCAACATTATTCCTAGCATATATAAACGACATCACGGAAAATTTTCCAGCCAGAGTACACACATCCTCCTTTGCAGATGACCTAGCCATATGGACATCTGAAGAATATATTAGTACAGCTAACAGCAGAATACAGCAAGCCTTATTAGCGCTAGAGGACTGGTCAAAATCATGGCTAGTGAAGATAAGTGAGGAGAAAACAACATGCACAGTGTTCTCCCTCTCAAATAAAACTCAGCAACCTAAGCTGGTATTGAATGGAAAAATATTGCGCCATGAAGAAAATCCAAACTATCTAGGAGTCACCTTTGATCGTCGCCTGACATGGAAGACACAGGTTGAGAAAAATCGAACAAGAGCAAGGCAGAGAATGGCAATCATGAAAAAGCTTGCTGGTACAACGTGGGGAGCAGATGAGAAAGTTCTCAAGAAGTTATATACTGGACGGGTGAGGCCAGTACTGGAATATGGCATTGCAGCTTGGGCAACAGCAGCTAAGTCAAACTTTAACAAAATAAGTAGAGTCCAAAACCAAGGAATGCGAATCATAACTGGAAGCCTGAAGACAACGCCTATTAATGAACTAGAAAAGATCACTTGTTTACAACCAATGCAGGATAGAAGAGATAAGCAGAGCCCAGCAACAAGCAGAAAAATTTAGAAGATTGACAGACCACCCTATGTATAACAGGATTTAATGGTTTTGGAAAGGGAAGACTGAAGCGTAGCAACTTTGTAGAAACTGCAAAACGAAAGATTAGGGCAGATCCTATACTTAACATATCAACAGTCAAGCCCATTACAATGCACACAACTTCCCAGCTTGGAGACAGCAGCAACTGCCTGAGATGATAGAAAAACATTCCTGGTATTGAGAAAAAGAACACTCAGAATGAAACCGAAAGAAGAAAAATAACCCTCAACTACATAAAAGAACATTACCCAAGCAGCAATTGGACCCATGCATATACAGATGGATCAGCCAAAGATTCAATTAAAAATGGAGTAGGAGGAATTATCCTTAATTTTAAAAATGGAGCGATAAAAACACAGTCAGTG
Source organism: Cepaea nemoralis (assembly GCA_014155875.1). Classification (NCBI taxonomy): domain Eukaryota; kingdom Metazoa; phylum Mollusca; class Gastropoda; order Stylommatophora; family Helicidae; genus Cepaea; species Cepaea nemoralis. Next base: position 147,106 of record JACEFZ010028319.1, read on the forward strand.
GCAACTGGAAAATTTTCAAGTAACTTCAAAGCGGAGGTAGAGGCTTTGAAAACTGCAGCAGAAATGCTCTTGATGGAGGAAAATAAAGAGAAGCAAATAGCTATCTTCACAGATGCAAAGTCAGCTGTCTCAATACTGAAGAGCAATAAACAGCACAGAACTAGCTGACCTAAGAGCAGCACTCCATGGTCTATGCCAGAAATCCAAAAAAGTTGTAATACAGTGGATCCCATCACATTGCAGTATACCTGGAAACTGAAGAGGCTGACAGACTAGGCAAAAGAGGGTGGACGATTACCACAGCCTGACATAGACATAACCTATCATGAGGCAAAAAGGTTTATAAAAAGCACTTATAGAACCAAATGGGAATCAGAGCATCCAGGCCATCAGAAGGATGATGCATATTACAAACTCGACCGAAGAGAACAAGTAGCAATCTTCAGACTCCGCACAGGACATAACAGGCTGAAACACCACTTGTTCAATAAACTAAAGATAGGAGATACTGATGAATGTAATTGTTGAACTGGTAAAATGACAAGCCAAACATTTGCTGCAGGAGTGCCCAATATATGCAGAACAGAGAAAGATATTTTGGCCCACGCCTGCTTCATTTGAGGACAAGCTCTATGGAGATATCAACAAGCTCAAGTTGACTGCAGCTTACTTTAACTACATTCAGGTTGACATCTAAAGGTGCATGAAGATGTATTTAGACTGCCACACTTCATACCACAGGCGGCGATAGTGCCGGGCCCCCTGCCTCGAGGGGGTCCACCCTATGACTACTGGTGGTCACCTTCCCCTGTGCTGTGGAGTCAAGGCACAGAGGAGTAGGTTAAGAGCTATTGACCAAATACCACGGACACTCAACATACTACAGTGGAATGCCGAAGGAGTTTATAACAAGAAAGTCTCCCTAACACAAGCGTCTTCATAAAGATAGAATAGATGTGGCATGCATTCAAGAGACACACCTCAATGCCAATCACAAATTCTCAGTCAGAGGATATCAGGCCACATGTTTCGACCGCGAAGGACACAAAGGAGGAGTTCTAATACTTACACGAAATACAATACCTTGCAGCGAAGTATCTGTGATCTCTGACAACCAAACGGAAATTATAGGTGTTGATATAATGATAAAGGACGTGAAAATAAGAATTACAATCTGTATAGCCCAGCAGATAAGGACCTTACACTCTCAAACATGAAAATAACTGACAGCAATAACTGCATTATTGTCGGAGACTTTATAGCCGTTCAGAAAGATGGGGATACCCAGATACTGACAAAAGAGGGAGATGAATTGGAGGACTGGGAAATAGACTCAAATCTCCATCTACTCAACAAAGCGGATGACACAACCGAGCTTCTACTCCAGAAGATGGCTTACCACTTCTACTCCAGACTTAGCTTTCTGCACAGGAGACATCCTCCACAAAATCGATCGCCATGTGCTGACCAATTAGCAGGAAGTGACCACAGACCAATCAAGCTTGTAATGAATATGGAGTATGTTCCACAGGAGCAAAGCCTCTTGCCCCGCTGGAATTACAAACGAGCAGATTGGGACAGATTTGCCATACTAACCGACAAATATTGTGAAAACATAAATACACGATATGGCAACATAAGCAAATGGTGGAAAGTCTAAATCAGAGCGATAATACAGGCAGCCACTGAGTCATTCCAAGAGGAGCGAGGAAGAATTACAAACCATACTGGACTGAAGAACTACAAATTTTGGAGGACAAAGTTGAAGATGCCAGGAAGACAGCAGAGAGAGAACAAACAATGAAGCGAACATCTCTCTCAAAGCCATCTCAGCAAAATATAAAAGAACAGTAAATCAAACAACAAGAGATTGTTGGAGGGAAAAAACAGAAAACCTGAATTTTGACAGGGATGGAAACAAACTATGGAAACTAGTGAAAGCCTATGAACAATGAAGGACCTAGAAACAAACAAATAACAATTAAACAAGGAAATGCCTTGCTTACAGGAAAAAAGGCTGCAAATGCACTAATGGAACACCATGCAAATGCAAACCACATTGATATTACAACCGAACAGAAGAAAGCATCAAAGTCAAACAGATACATCATAGAAATACAGAGACAGCAGCAGAATATATGATGGCAAAATCTAACAATGGAAGAAATGGAACAGGCAATGAATACCCTAAAAAAGAATAAATCACCAGGAAAGGATGGAATCACAAATGAAATGCTAATAGGACTAGGCACCTAAGGCAAAAAAGAAACTACTAGCAGTCCTAAATAACAGCTGGAAGAGAGGAATAGTCCCACAGGACATGGAAGGAAGCTATACTAATACCAGTCCCAAAGAAAGGAAAAGACCTGGAAGAACCAAATGGCTATCGACCTATCAGTCTACTTAGCTGTGTAGGAAAATTAATGGAACGCATTATCAATGGCAGGCTAACATGGCATCTGGAAGAAAACAACTCTTAACACCACACCAAGCAGGATTCAGAAAGTACAGATCCACTGAAGATCAAATAACCTATATAGCTCAGGAAATAGAGGATGCCTTCCAAGAGAAAAAAGCACACACTAGCAGTCTGGATAGATTTAGAAAAAGCATTTGATAAAGTATGGAAGGAAGGACTGAAAGTAAAACTGCAAAAAATGCATGTTTGTGGGAAAATGTATAAATGGATCAGCCACTACCTTGAGAACAGAACTGCCAGGACAAAAGTACAAGGACAAACCAGCAAAATGATGCTGTTGGAGCAAGGTGTCCCCCAAGGAGGAGTTCTTTCACCAACATTATTCCTAGCATATATAAATGACATCACGGAAAATTTTCCAGCCAGAGTACACACATCCTCCTTTGCAGATGACCTAGCCATATGGACATCTGAAGAATATATTAGTACAGCTAACAGCAGAATACAGCAAGCCTTATTAGCGCTAGAGGACTGGTCAAAATCATGGCTAGTGAAGATAAGTGAGGAGAAAACAACATGCACAGTGTTCTCCCTCTCAAATAAAACTCAGCAACCTAAGCTGGTATTGAATGGAAAAATATTGCGCCATGAAGAAAATCCAAACTATCTAGGAGTCACCTTTGATCGTCGCCTGACATGGAAGACACAGGTTGAGAAAAATCGAACAAGAGCAAGGCAAAGAATGGCAATCATGAAAAAGCTTGCTGGTACAACGTGGGGAGCAGATGAGAAAGTTCTCAAGAAGTTATATACTGGACGGGTGAGGCCAGTACTGGAATATGGCATTGCAGCTTGGGCAACAGCAGCTAAGTCAAACTTTAACAAAATAAGTAGAGTCCAAAACTCAAGGAATGCGAATCATAACTGGAAGCCTGAAGACAACGCCTATTAATGAACTAGAAAAGATCACTAGTTTACAACCAATGCAGGATCAGAAGAGATAGCAGAGCCCAGCAACAAGCAGAAAAATTTAGAAGATTGACAGACCACCCTATGTATAACAGGTTTAATGGTTTTGGAAAAGGAAGACTGAAGCGTAGCAACTTTGTAGAAACTGCAAAACGAAAGATTAGGGCAGATCCCATACTTAACATATCAACAGTCAAGCCCATTTACAATGCACACAACTTCCCAGCTTGGAGACAGCAGCAACTGCCTGAGATGATAGAAAACATTCCTGGTATTGAGAAAAAGAACACTCAGAATGAAACCGAAAGAAGAAAAATAACCCTAAACTACATAAAAGAACATTACCCAAGCAGCAATTGGACCCATGCATATACAGATGGATCAGCCAAAAATTCAATAGAAAATGGAGGAGGAGGAATTCTCCTAAATTTAAAAAATGGAGTGAAAAAAACACAGTCAGTGGCAACTGGAAAATTTTCAAGTAACTTCAAAGCGGAGGTAGAGGCTTTGAAAACTGCAGCAGAAATGCTCTTGATGGAGGAAAATAAAGAGAAGCAAATAGCTATCTTCACAGATGCAAAGTCAGCTGTCTCAATACTGAAGAGCAAAAACAGCACAGAACTAGCTGACCTAAGAGCAGCACTCCATGGTCTATGCCAGAAATCCAAAAAAGTTGTAATACAGTGGATCCCATCACATTGCAGTATACCTGGAAATGAAGAGGCTGACAGACTAGCAAAAGAGGGTGGACGACTACCACAGCCTGACATAGACATAACCTATAATGAGGCAAAGAGGTTTATAAAAAGCACTTATAGAACGAAATGGGAATCAGAGCATCCAGGCCACCAGAAGGATGATGCATATTACAAACTCGACCGAAGAGAACAAGTAGCAATCTTCAGACTCCGCACAGGACATAACAGGCTGAAATACCACTTGTTCAATAAACTAAAGATAGGAGATACTGATGAATGTAATTGTGGAACTGGTAAAATGACAGCAAAACATTTGCTGCAGGAGTGCCCAATATATGCAGAACAGAGAAAGATATTTTGGCCCACGCCTGCTTCATTTGAGGACAAGCTCTATGGAGATATCAACAAGCTCAAGTTGACTGCAGCTTACTTTAACTACATTCAGGTTGACATCTAAAGGTGCATGAAGATATATTTAGACTGCCACACTTCATACCACAGGTATGTCGGTTACAAAAGCGTCCCAGAGGCATGAAATGGAATATTGCTTGGATAGCAAATCCATTACGTGGAAAGTCCGAATCAAAAGCTCACTGTGTGGGCTTCATAAAAGGTGGAAAAAGTGTCCTAGTGACACGAAATGGAATATTGCTTGGATAGCAAATCCATTACTGTGAAAGTCCGGAATCGAAAGCTCACTGTGTGGGCTTCATAAAAGGTGGAAAAAGTGTCCTAGTGGCACGAAATGGAATATTGCTTGGATAGCAAATCCATTATGTGGAAAGTCTTAATCGAAAGCTCACTGTGTGGATGTCATCTGCAGACTGCATTCTTCTGGTTTCCGGAGGAACAGCCTATGGTGAACGGAAGGCCCAATATACGGAAGTGAGGCTAAGCAGCCATGTGCAGGACGTGACGATTCCTTGGGTGAGCCCAGTACCAGAGCGCTGTGTGATGGCTCTGCAAGTATGGAAGCCTCCTTGGATGACGGGGAATGCCCATGGTCTGCCCCTGCCTTCCCTTGAGGGTTGACCAGGATGTCTTTGGCTGTTCTATATGGGCCAGCTAGGATGGGGGATGACACCACAACAGTGAGATTCAAACGTCCTAAGAAACCCCCGGGAAGGTTAACCCGGTCAACAAATGTCAGCAGAAGTCGGATGTGTCGGCCTAACGGCGCAAGAACGCAGCTCTGCTGTAAACAGGCACTACGCAGTCACATCCGAAAAAACAATCCGGATGAACGCAGAAGAAGAAGAATCATATTCTACATATACAAATTTTCTATTCCAATCCTTGCTTAACTAAATACAATCATACTTTTAACATAAATCATTACACCAATTACAAGTTAACAGATTATTTAAATCAATCATTTATTCAGTAATTACAAAACTCTTTTATACACAAATCATTGATTCAGCAATTACAGATAACTCACATCAATCACTGAGTCAGCCATACTTTTCACATAAATCATTGCACTAATTACAATTATTGATTCAGTAATTACAAGACCCTTTTATACACCAATCACTCATTTAGTAATCACAGACACCTCACATCAATCATTGATTCAGTAATTACAGTTGTACTTTCATCAATCAAACCATTGCCTCAAACCAAACATGACTTTAATGTGATAAATTACATGCTTTCAAGAGCTATACCTCTTTACCTGATTACATGATTGAAATACATTTCACAAATAAAATAAAAACCGTATATACATTTGTACAATACTGATTTACTAAACTAATAACAACACCCCCAGGAGGCACACTTTTGTAATAAGAAAATTCTCTGTGGATAAATAGAGAATCCATTCCATACGGCCCAGTCAACATGCATTGATAAGCGAAAATGATTCTTGTCCGCAGATCTTAATTGTGAACATATGCGCAGGAGCATATCTTGATACATAGCGGAAACGTTTGGGAAGTTTATAGGGAGCTGAGCTAAAAATGACATCACTGCACTCAGGACACTCCCATACGCTCTCCGTCCCCTCGTTCAACAGCCAGCGAAGAGTCATACTGGTAATGGTTCCAGCTGCCAGCTGATTGAAAGTTCTCCTGGTCGTCTCTCTCATCATACGGGTGGTCAGTCTGTTCCACTGCTTTCTAAACCTGGTCCCACAGGCACCATGAGGGAAAGTCTGGCCACCTAATTCATCCGTCCTTTCAGACGGCCTACAAAATATGATGGCTTTACCATATCATAGACCAAGAGCCGGAAACTACTCTGGGACAAACTATATTATATTATATCTTGCTACATTGAAAGATGATCCTTTGTTTTATTGGATGAGAAGATTTTATCTTTCAACTTATTGGCTAACAGTTCTAGTCATCTTATTGGCTTATTTTGATACTTTGATTTTACTGGCTACAAGCTCTGAACCTTTCATTTTATTGGCTTACAAATTCTGGTCCCACACTGTCTTCTGGAAACAAATTGTGATTTTGTGTGTTTTATTGGCTGCCGAGTTGTCATGCCATTTGTCGTCATGTCTGCTAAATTGTGTTAGCCCTTTTGTCTTAGTGTTTGAAAAAATCTGGTTTTTGCCTGACAAGTAAGAACACAATCTTGGCTTTGTCAGTGGCAAAAGGTTTTCATACCAGATAACCAAAGGAAAAATATCATCACGAGACTAAACAAAGAGACTAAATACAGAGTCAAAGTGGCTAATGACGAAGTCTGATATCTTTAGTATTCTCTGGCCAATCGTGCCAGTCACAGAGAACACTGGACACAAGTTATCAGTTACACAGAACACTGGATACAAGTTATCAGTCACACAGAACACTGGATACACGTTATCAGTCATAGAGAACACTGGATACAAGTTATCAGTCACACAGAACACTTGATACAAGTTATCAGTCACACAGAACACTGGATACAAGTTATCAGTCACACAGAACACTTGATACAAGTTATCAGTCACACAGAACACTGGATACAAGTTATCAGTCACAAAAATAATGGATACAAGTTATCAGTCATAGAGAACACTGGATACAAGTTATCAGTCACAAAAACAATGGATACAAGTTATCAATCACATAGAAGACTGGATACAAGTTATCAGTCACAAAAATAATGGATACAAGTTATCAGTCACATAGAAGACTGGATACAAGTTATCAGTCACAAAACAATGGATACAAGTTATCAGTCACATAGAACACTGGATACAAGTTATCAGTCACAAAAACAATGGATACAAGTTATCAGTCACATAGAAGACTGGATACAAGTTATCAGTCACAAAAACAATGGATACAAGTTATCAGTCACATAGAAGACTGGATACAAGTTATCAGTCACATAGAAGACTGGATACAAGTTATCAGTCACAAAAACAATGGATACAAGTTATCAGTCACATAAAAGACTGGATACAAGTTATCAGCCACAAAGAACACTCTGCATAATTTATCAGTCACAAAGAACACAAGTTATCAGCCTCACAGAATACAAGTTATCAGTCACAGACAAGACTGGATGCAAGTTATCAGTCACAGACAAGACTGGATAAAAATTATCAGTCACAAAGAACACTGGATACAAGTTATCAGCCACAAAGAACACTCTGCCCAATTTATCAGTCACAAAGAACACAAGTTGTCAGTTACAGACAATACTGGATGCAAATTATGTGTTAAATATAGGAGTTTCACACCTCTAAGTCGGCACAGGACATATGCAAGATGTGAGGACTCTGACGGCTGTTTTTTTTTGTCTGTCCAGTCTATGAAAGTTTTATTTGTTTCAGTGTTTACAGACCACTGTTTGTTCCTCCTTTAATTTCTGTCATCATCATCATCTAGTGAAAGTAGATCTGCTGCATCCAACCATCCATGTGAAGATGACACCTGGTCTGATCTTAATCTTTCTTCAACAATCTTTCGTTCTCCAGCTGCGGCTGAGTGAATTATGCTCAATAAGTCAATTATTATGAACACTGCAGCTCCTGCCAATGTGTGGTCAACAGCTAACCAGTTGTGTGGTCAAAGCTAACGGCTAGTTCATCATTACTGGCAACCCGTAGACAACCGGCGCAAAACCAGTCAGTCCATGCAGCCGGCACGCCTTCCTGGCTAGCACCAACAGCTGACCCAGGGAGGTGGGTCGGTTCTGGGACATCCACTGTGAGAACAGATGGGAGGTCAGCTTGTCGATGTCCTTGTCCGTGACGAGCCACAGGTTCCCCATGACGGCCGGGCTGTGGAGTAAGTCGGTGAAAACTGTTAGTACAATGGTTGTATGAATAAACAATGATGGTTTTTAAAATGACCAGTTTCTATGCAAAAAGTGTCCACAAACATAACAATATTGGAGGTATTTACTGGGTGGGGAAGTAGTTACGGATGCAGTTTATAATCCTGCATACTATGTTCAAAACACAGCTGTGGGCGATTTGGCAGCAGACCACCTTACATTGGTTTTTTATGAAATGGTATGGGTGCTGGTTGTTAAGAAAGTAAAGGCAAACTACTGAACGTAAACTTGCCCAGGAATCACGAACAGCCAAAACATGTTGGGGCCGACTGTTACATCCTGTAAAGGATGTGCAACTTAACTGGGTGTCAGATGGTGTTGTCCTCTGATGTGAAGACCCTAAGTGTCATTTAAAGAAGCATCCAAGCCAGAAAGATGGTGGATATTATATACTCCACTGAAGTGAACAAGTATAGCAATATTCAGAATACACACAGGACAAAACAGGCTGAAGTACCACTTGTTCAATAAACTAAAGATAGGAGATACTGATGAATGTAATTGTGGAACTGGTAAAATGACAGCAAAACATTTGCTGCAAGTGTCCAACATATGCAGAACACAAAATTATTTTGGCCCACACCCGCTCCATTTGAGGATAAACTATGGAGATGTCAACAAACTCAAATTGACAGCCACTTTCTTTACATATATTCATGTTGATGCCTGAAGGTGAATGAAGAAGAAGTATTTTATCATGGGCAATTCGTTCACTATAGATCCCTGCCTGACACTCATCTCTCACCTATAGCTCCCAGTAACTGCTAGCATATGAGAGTCCCTGACAAATGGACTCAAATACCACCTACATAAAAAAATCTACCATCTACAACTAAAACCTACCATCGACAAGAAAAACCTACCATCCTCAAGAAATATCTGCCGTCTACAAGAAAAACCTACCATCTACAAGAAATACCTGCCATCTACAAGAAAAATCTACCATCTACAAGAAATACACGCCATCTACAAGAAATACCTGCCATCTAAAAGAAAAATCTACCATCTATAAGAAAAACCTACCATCTACATGAAATATCTGCCATCTACAACAAACATCTACCATCTACAAGAAATACCTGCCATCTACAAGAAAAACCAACCATCTACAAGAAATACCTGCCATCTGCAACAAAAGCTACCATCTACAAGAAATACCTGCCATCTAATAGAAATACCTGCCAGCTATAAGCAAAACCTGCCATCTACAACAAAAACCTCCCATCTAAAACCTACCATCTACAACAAAAACCTACAATCTACAACAAAAACCTACCATCTACATTAAAAAAAAACTACTATCTACAACTAAAACCTACCATATACATAAAAAACCACCATCTACAACTAAAACCTACCATCCGGCTAAGATAAAGTATAGTGGGCCCCCATCTCCATCCAGCTTTCTCCGATAGTCCAACTTGGCGCTGCTACATCCCATCAAGATGGCAACTGCCTTGCCTCGAATCAGCTGTACATCTCGTCCCCCAACGTACTGGTGTCCCCAGTTGTGTCCGCAGTAGCTGATAAAAATAGGACAAACATCATACAACTATCATCTGCTTACTTTATTCTGTTAAATGGTTCATAACATATTTGATCAAATCATTAATATATAAAATGTGGGAAAATTGTTTTTAAAATGCAAAATGATTCATAATCTAAATTTTTTGGTCAGATGGTTTATAGTATAACATTTTTGGTCAAATGATTAATATACAAAGAGGCTTCAAATCAAAACCTTAAATTATTTTGTCTGTGCATGTGAATATATTCAGAAAAAGTAAAAAACAAATGTATCATTTTTTGATGTAGTCACCATTGCAATCAATGCAAGTCCTCCAATGCCGATAAACTGCTTGGATTCCTGTAAAAATAAATTCTCTTGTTGCGTGTGTAACCACTCATGAACCACCTGCTGTACCTATCACTGGACTGACAATTTTGAAACTTCCTACTCCACTCATACACTTGCTGGACTTGACAGGCATGCATCGCCGGTACTAGATCTTCATTCGCTGAGAATTTCTGTAGGTTTCACCCCCTCACTGATAAAAAAACTGATAACAAAATACTGCTCTTCTTTGGTGCATGTCAAAAGTGGGGCAGCCATCTATAAACTCATGACATCACTGTTTGTCTGCACCATGATGTCATGTGCTTAACACCCATAACATCCTTAACAACAATATTGACAGGTTACAAGACAATAGCATGATTATTATAATTTCTATCACACTATAAAGGTTTTCGTTAAAGCCCTCGCAGAAAATATTTGGTAAAATCGTTCATAAAATAAAATAAGCTCACAAACATCATGCCTAGGAAATTAAAGTGCCGTGAACACATCAAAAGCTACACAAGAAGGACAGTAATGAAGAAAAAAAAAGGAGAGTCGGAGAAGAATTAACTGACCAGAGACGTGTGGGCAGGACACAAAGAAATAAGTGGTATGACCATACAGCAGGTGAGGGGGAGCAAGCACTGACATCTGTTGACTGGCATGGGGAGACATGGATGGTGTACATCGAGTACTGGCAAGGACAATCGTTTTCATGGCTGTTATGGCAGTGATATCCTAGGAGGATCTGCTACGTGATGACAGATTTACAGACAGAGAGAGAGAAAGAGAAAAGAAAAAAAGAAAAAAAGAGAGAGAGAGAGAGAGAAAGAAAAAAAAGAGAGAGAGAGAGAGAGAAAGAGAGAGAGAGAGAAAGAGAAAAAAAAAGAGAGAGAGAAAGAGAGAAAAAAAGAGAGAGAGAAAGAAAGAGAAAAAAAAGAGAGAGAGAAAAAAAGAGAAAAAAAAAAGAGAGAGAGTGAGAGAGGAGAGAAAAAAAGAGAGAGAGAGAGAAAAGAGAGAGAGAGAGAGAGAGAGAGAAAGAGAGAGAGAAAAAAAAGAGAGAGAGAGAGAGAGAGAGAGAAAGGCAAGAGCGCAGCACAACACAGAGACAGAAAGAAAGAGAGACAGACAGACATACAGAGAGAGAAAAGCTAGAGAGAGAAAAAGACACACACACACACAGAGAAAGTCAAGACCACCACACACACATAGACACAGAAAGAAAGAGAGAGACAGTCATACAGAGAGAGAGAGAGAGAGAGGAGAAAGCAGAGAGAGAAGGCAAGACCGCCGCCACACACACAGAGACAGACAGAAAGAGACAGACATCCAGACAGACATACATAATATAGTACTTGTTAAAGAGATAAGGCAAGCCAGCCAGATTTTTTTAGAAATGTGATGCAGAAGTTGAAAGCTGTGGCTGAAAGGAACAAACATTGCAGTAATATTGTGAACATTCATAATGCTGATTGCACTGTTTGTCCAGGAAACAAGGAAGCATTGATGTGTTCGTGTGAAGACAACTTACATGTAGAGTGAGTTGTCTGTCAGAAATGACTTCAGTTCGGATACAGTCGGAGCTTTCTGAATTAGACAAGTCCAGCCTTTGTACCTGTTGAGCAAACATAAAATATGCAGCAATTATTTCACAAAACAGACAAGTGCACGGTGACAGCATAAGTTTCTCTGACTCACAGACAAATGTACAAAGACAGCAATCCTTTTTTTCTTTCTCACAGAGACCTAGGGACATGAAACTCGGGTTCATACAGGCAACAAACTCCATTCTGATACTATCTGATATAATTTATTCACAGTAAGCTGGCGAAGAATGGTTTTCGCAGCCAGTTACACAAGGTACTATATCACAGGAGTTCATAACAAAGCAATCATACACATAATCATCACAGCAAACTCTATCATCTATCTTATGATTAACAATCCTTAAATACACTTGGTTTCTATCTATCAAGTCCCCCTTAAGCTAAGCCCTGTTGCTTCTTCGATGTCCAGTCTCCGTCTGCCCTCTAACGTGTCTCGATCGGACACGGGCTGTAACTCTCCTCGAGCTTCTCGTGGAACAGGTCCTGGCACGCGGTAGGCGGGTTCCACCTGTGTCCACGGAGCTGTAGGCAGACTGACCTATCCTTCTCGAAGGCTCTAGATTGTTCGAGCATTCGAGTGGGTCTTTTTAGTTCCCTTCTATTGGGGTTATATCCCTTCTATAAATCCCTTCTATCTTTATGTCCATACCGACTCCACGTGAGACTTTGACAATTATCCTCAATTAACATTGGTCCATTCAGTCCATAGATGCTCAGATCCCCTCCTCAGTATCTCCCTCAACATGAAGTGGCAGAAGACACCAGTTCTGTATTAGTTGACTAGTATTCAATGGCCCCCTGCATTGCATTCTTGTCTGGCCTCACCCCTTCTGACATCTGCTTCTTGCTGTGTGGTCAAGGCTACAGATTTACAGTCACCACTGGATTCACGTCATCTCCCTGCCTCTCTGAGGGCATTCAGTATATCAGCTGGTCCACAGTAGCCCCTCCCACAAGCCTACCAGCTTGTTCATTCCGTCTTACACACGTGTAGCCTGGCACAAAAATCTAGGTGAGTTTTGTCAGACTTGATCTCCTTAGCAACTCCACCCAGTATCTTTAAGTTCATTCCATTTAGATCTTCCTAAACATACTCATGGAGTAATTGTAAAGCATGCTGGGTGAAAGTCTGTGTCTCATGTAAGTTTCTAATCTTAATCTAATCTTCTCTTTTTATCACATACCAGCTTACATCATACATCTCCTTTCAGCTTTGCATATTATGCTTTGCAATAAAAGGAAGACTGGTTTGGGCAATCTTTACTTGCTTCTCTTTTTATGCCTTTCTATGTATGGAAGTGTTCTGGGCAATCTTTGCTAGCTTCCTGGCATCTGGAAGAGTGTTCTAGGGAGCTCTTACATGGTGTGGACAAAATAGTGTTTACAGCTTCTGTGATTCGACTAATCCATTACACACAAGGCTTGCTCTGTGTCTGCTGATCTCTAAATGTCAAGGCATTGTCTGTGTGGTGTTCTTATGACTGAACTATCAAATGCACCTGATAAGATTCACGGCTGACATTGTACTCACTAGCTTCACAAAGTGATAATTTCTCATCTGGTCCATTTTTGTTACAACAGAACTGGCCTAACATAGATACCTGGACATTTCTGGGGAAGTAAACGTGACCAGACAAGCATGGTACTGGTCACGTCACCCGCCGAGTGGTGACGGGTCCATACAAACACATGGCTAGCACCATATACCAGATACACAAGGCACGTCACAGGGTCCTGGGCTGCCTGATGTCTTTAGCCTATACCAGATACACAAGGCACGTCACAGGGTCCTGGGCTGTCTGATGTCTTTAGCCTATACCAGATACACAAGGCACGCCACAGGGTCCTGGGCTGTCTGATGTCTTCAGCATATACCAGATACACAAGGCATGTCACAGGGCCCTGGGCTGTCTGTCTTCAGCCTATACCAGATACACAAGGCATGTCACAGGGCCCTGGGCTGCCTGTTGTCTTCAGCCTATACCAGATACACAAGGCATGTCACAGGGTCCTGGGCTGTCTGATGTCTTCAGCCTATACCAGATACACAAGGCATGCCACAGGGCCCTGGGCTGTCTGATGTCTTCAGCCTATACCAGATACACAAGGCATGCCACAGGGCCCTGGGCTGTCTGATGTCTTCAGCTATACCAGATACACAAGGCATGCCACAGGGCCCTGGGCTGTCTGATGTCTTCAGCCTATACCAAGATACTATGGAGTCTCTGTGGCGAAGTGATCAAGCCGGTTTGACTCGTGCTTCGAAGGCTGTGGGTTCGATTTCTGGGTCGCGCCCTTCGGTTTACAAGTTAAATGATTCAGAGACTCGTGTGGGGTCGTCGCTAAAAAAAGCTAACGGCGTTCGTGCTTTGTTGTGACGCTTTCCCGCGCTGACGGGAAGAGACGAGCATATGGGATAAACCCGGTGCAATGAAGTCGACCTTGTTGACTTTTAAGCGACAAGGCATGCCACAGGGTCCTGGGCTGTCTGATGTCTTCAGCCTATACCAGATACACAAGGCATGTCACAGGGTCCTGGTTGCCTGATGTCTTCAGCCTATACCAGATACACACGGCATGTCACAGGGTCCTGGGCTGCCTGATGTCTTTAGCCTATACCAGATACACAAGGCACGTCACAGGGTCCTGGGCTGTCTGATGTCTTTAGCCTATACCAGATACACAAGGCATGTCACAGGGTCCTGGGCTGTCTGATGTCTTCAGCCTATACCAGATACACAAGGCACGTCACAGGGTCCTGGGCTGTCTTTTTTCAGCCTATACCAGATACACAAGGCATGTCACAGGGCCCTGGGCTGTCTGATGTCTTCAGCCTATACCAGATACACAAGGCATGTCACAGGGTCCCTGGGCTGTCTGATGTCTTTAGCCTATACCAGATACACAAGGCATGCTACAGGGTCCTGGGCTGTCTGATGTCTTCAGCCTATACCAGATACACAAGGCACGTCACAGGGTCCTGGGCTGCCTGATGTCTTCAGCCTATACCAGATACACAAGGCACGTCACAGGGTCCTGGGCTGCCTGATGTCTTTAGCCTATACCAGATACACAAGGCACGTCACAGGGTCCTGGGCTGTCTTTTTCAGCCTATACCAGATACACAAGGCATGTCACAGGGCCCTGAGCTGTCTGATGTCTTCAGCCTATACCAGATACACAAGGCACGTCACAGGGTCCCTGGGCTGTCTGATGTCTTCAGCCTATACCAGATACACAAGGCACGCCACAGGGCCCTGGGCTGTCTTTTGTCAGCCTATACCAGATACACAAGGCATGTCACAGGGTCATGGGCTGTCTGATGTCTTCAGCCTATACCAGATACACAAGGCACGTCACAGGGACCTGGGCTGTCTGATGTCTTCAGCCTATACCAGATACACAAGGCACGCTCACAGGGCCCTGGGCTGTCTTTTGTCAGCCTATACCAGCATACACAAGGCATGTCACAGGGTCATGGGCTGTCCTGATGTCTTTCAGCCTATACCAGATACACAAGCATGTCACAGGGTCCTGGGCTCCTGATGTCTTCAGCCTATACCAGATACACAAGCACATCACAGGGTCCTGGGCTGCCTGATGTCTTCAGCCTATACCAGATACACAAGGCACATCACAGGGTCCTGGGCTGCCTGATGTCTTCAGCCTATACCAGATACACAAGGCACATCACAGGGTCCTGGGCTGCCTGATGTCTTCAGCCTATACCAGATACACAAGGCACATCACAGCGTCCTGGGCTGCTAAAGCCCCCTTGAATGTCTTTAGCCTATACCAGATACACAAGGCACGCCACAGGGTCCTGGGCTGTCTGATGTCTTCAGCCCACACTGAGACACAAACACTGGCAGCACCCTGGTGTGAGTAAGTGAAGTGTTGCAAGCAGCACATTTCTGCAGGTCTGAGTGCATCAGGGGATAGGTGGTCAGTCCTGCCCTCTCATAGCAGACATCGAGAGCTGACATCTAACCCTCACCTCCACCATGCTCATGCCAATGTCAGCATTATGTACACAATGTAATAAACATCATATAAAACCTAAATAAACATCATATAACACCTAACAGCAGCTCTGAACAACAGTAGGGGATGTCAAGTAAGCACAGACATCAAAGTAAGCAAAATAACATAAACATGTCTTAAAGCACATTGCGCAAATGCTGCTAGACCCATACGTTTGCAGACAGTCAGTGATACGATCAGCATCAGGCCTGCCACCTGTCTTCCCCAAGACACTTCCAGCACCCCGTTTCACACTGGGCGTGCCTGCAAACCCTGGTACCATGATGATATAAAAATAGAATAACTGACACAGCAACTTACTGTTCAAACTGAGGTGCCAGATAACTGACAGCATTCTGTAGGTCGGTGTCAGGGGGTATAACTGCCACCACATTGCTGCGGTTGACCCCACATCGGAATGGAGAGCGTGGCTGTTTCCCGTGTAATGTTAACATGACACTGAAGGTGGCAAGGGAGGGAATTCTTGTCACTGTGTCTGAGAACAAATCGGGCATGCTCTCCCATGGAAGCTTGATGAGTTTCTGAAACCAAAAATTTTCTTCACTGCTGAGGACTGAATTCAAACCACTGAGTTTGAAAGCCAGGGCATTAACCACTGAGGTATCATGGCTTTTGACAAGGGACTTATTTTACACAATATAGAGAACATGAATTAGGGCAGTAAGATAATGATATAGGGGGGGGGGGGGGGAAGAGAGAGAGAGAGAGAGAGAGAGAGGAGAGAGTAGTAGAGAGAGAGATGAGAGAGGAGAGAGCGAGAAGAGAGAGATGGAGAGAGAGAGAGAGAGAGAGAGAGAGAGAAAGTGTGTGTGTTTAAGTAACAGAAACAGAATAAGAAAGAGAGGGGAGGAACGAGTTAACAATTTTTATATTCAAAGGGTCACAAATTGGGCACGCAGGCCCATCTTACATTCAGCTCTTCCAACCACTCATCTTTTGTACATCAATTATCTATTGTGCATGTTACATTTGCATAGGAAAAACAGTTTCAAATGAATGAAGAAGAGGAAAAAGCAAGTGAAAATTAGATGGAGAGAGCAAAAAAGAGAGAGAGAGAAAGACACACACACACTAAGAAAGTGACAGTGAAAGCGGCACAGGAAGAAAGAGTAAATAAGTGAGACAGATACCCAGAGAATAAATGAATAAACTTTATTATGAAAGGGTTACATTCTGTACTTCCAACCTCATCTTTCACACATGCACTATACTTAACCTGATGCATGATACATTCAATGGACAGAGAACACACCCTTGCACTAACATAGTCCAAATTACACGTGGTAAAATGTTTAAAGTATGTTTAGACACACAGAAACATACGTACACACTAATCATTCACTTATGAGAGAGCAGGGAAATACACAGATAAGCAGAGAGTGAATGAAGAAAGAGATAGGGAGAGAGAGAGAAAGAGGGAGAACAATCTATTATTTATGACATAACCAAAGAATGAGTACTTCAATAACAAAAATGTGCACTTACATTATCCAAGATGAGTACCAAAGGTCCCCTGGTCTCACCCACAGACGCCCGACACACCCTCAGCACCGACCTCTGTACATCCATGCAGGCCTGCGCCACTGTACGGGCCACACCAGGCGGCCACACACACTCAACCAGCGAGGCAATCTTCTTCTCATTGGCCTCCAGCAGCACTTCCAGAATATTCTGCAAGGAACAAAATCACTTTCTAGAATATCCCACCCACAAAATTTCTCAGATTAATTTGTATTAAGGAATGGTGATTAATTTGTATTAAGGAATGGTAAGTAAAAGTCACAGAGACTTGTCCATGTCACGAGGCACAGAAGATATAAGGTGCTACAGTAGAGACCAAGCAGCACTTGATCGGTGATATGGTTAAGTGGACTGCCGAGGTAGCAGATTCAACTCCTACACTGCTCAGTTGACTCGTCAAGTGTTGACTTCTCTTCCTCGACTTGTCATGTAAATTATGGGTACCTCAAAGTCAGACTGGGTTCACCTGATGGCGAGGGACACTGGTAATAGGGAAAGTTAATCCATATGCAAAAATCAGCTCAGCGCTACTACAAGTGATGACTTGGTCACAAAGTGAGACATGGAGTCTAGGACTAATAATACTGGAAGGGCAAGATCCAGACTAAGAGACAAAAAAGGACATGCTAGGAACAACAGCACACAAGCATGCAAGTATGTTGGTGCACACCTGAGCTGAAGACAGTTGCTGAGAACAGGAGTCAGTGCCGGACAAAAGCATCAAAAGAAAGATGGTGGATATTTTTAACCCACTGAAGTGAAAAAGTATAGCAATTTTCAAATACACACAGGACAAAACAGGCTAAAGTACCATTGTTAAATAAACTAAAGATAGGAGATACTGAGAATGTAATTGTGGAACTGGTAAAATGACAGCAAAAACATTTGCTGCAAGTGAAACATAGCAGAACAAAAAATTATTTGGGCCAAAACCCGCTCCATTTGAGGTAAACTATGGAGATGTCAACAAACTAAATTTGACAGCCATTTCTTTACATATATTATGTTGATGCCTGAAGGTGAATGAAGAAGAAGTATTTTATCATGGGCAATTCGTTCACTATAGACCCTGCTGACACTATCTCTCACCTATAGCCCCCAGTAATGTAGCATATGAGAGTCCCTGACAAATGGACTCAAATACCACCTACATAAAAAAATCTACATCTACAACTAAAACCTACCATCGACAAAAAAAACCTACCATCCTCAAGAAATATCTGCCGTCTACAAGAAAAACCTACCATCTACAAGAAATACCTGCCATCTACAAGAAAAATCTACCATCTACAAGAAATACACGCCATCTACAAGAAATACCTGCCATCTAAAAGAAAAATCTACCATCTATAAGAAAAACCTACCATCTACATGAAATATCTGCCATCTACAACAAACATCTACCATCTACAAGAAATACCTGCCATCTACAAAAAAAAACCAACCATCTACAAGAAATACCTGCCATCTGAAACAAAAGCTACCATCTACAAGAAATACCTGCCATCTAATAGAATACCTGCCAGCTATAAGCAAAACCTGCCATCTACAAAAAAAACCTCCCATCTAAACCTACCATCTAACAAAAAACCTACAATCTACAAAAAAAACCCTTACCATCTACATTAAAAAAAAACTACTATCTACAACTAAAACCTACCATATACATAAAAACCACCATCTACAACAAAAACCCTACCACCCGGGCTAAGATAAAGTATAGTGGGCCCCCATCTCCATCCAGCTTTCTCCGATAGTCCAACTTGGCGCTGCTACATCCCATCAAGATGGCAACTGCCTTGCCTCGAATCAGCTGTACATCTCGTCCCCCAACGTACTGGTGTCCCCAGTTGTGTCCGCAGTAGCTGATAAAAATAGGACAAACATCATACAACTATCATCTGCTTACTTTATTCTGTTAAATGGTTCATAACATATTTGATCAAATCATTAATATATAAAAAAGTGGGGAAAAATTTTTTTTAAAATGCAAAATGATTCATAATCTAAATTTTTTGGTCAGATGGTTTATAGTATAACATTTTTGGTCAAATGATTAATATACAAAGGGGCTTCAAATCAAAACCTTAAATTATTTTGTGTGTGCATGTGAATATATTCCGAAAAAGTAAAGAACAAATGCATCATTTTTTGATGTAGTCACCATTGCATTCAATGCAAGTCCTCCAGCGCCGATAAACTGCTTGGATTCCTGTAAAAATAAATTCTCTTGGTTGCGTGTGTAACCACTCATGAACCACCTGCTGTACCTATTCACTGGACTGACAATTTTGAAACTTCCTACTCCACTCATACACTTGCTGGACTTGACAGGCATGCATCGCCGTACTAGATCTTCATTCGCTGATGAATTTCTGTAGGTTTCACCCCCTCACTGATAAAAAAACTGATAACAAAATACTGCTCTTCTTTGGTGCATGTCAAAAGTGGGGCAGCCATCTATAAACTCATGACATCACTGTTTGTCTGCACCATGATGTCATGTGCTTAACACCCATAACATCCTTAACAACAATATTGACAGGTTACAAGACAATAGCATGATTATTATAATTTCTATCACACTATAAAGGTTTTCGTTAAAGCCCTCGCAGAAAATATTTGGTAAAATCGTTCATAAAATAAAATAAGCTCACAAACATCATGCCTAGGAAATTAAAGTGCCGTGAACACATCAAAAGCTACACAAGAAGGACAGTAATGAAAGAAAAAAAAAAGGGGGGGGGGGCATGATTTCTGGAAGCAGGTAAGTACTGACCAGCACGCAGGTGGGCACTGGACATCAAAGACATCAAGGGCATGACCATACATCGAGTGGGGGAACTGGCAAGGGACAATCTTTTTCATGGCCTGTTATGGCAGTGATATCCTAGGAAGGATCTGCTACGTGATGACAGATTTACAGACAGAGAGAGAGAAAGAGAAAAGAAAAAAAGAAAAAAAAGAGAGAGAGAGAGAGAAAGAAAAAAAAGAGAGAGAGAGAGAGAGAAAGAGAGAGAGAAGAAAGAGAAAAAAAAGAGAGAGAGAAGAGAGAAAAAAAAAAAAGAGAGAAAGAAAGAGAAAAAAAGAGAGAGAGAAAAAAAGAGAAAAAAAAAAGAGAGAGAGTGAGAGAGAGAGAGAAAAAAGAGAGAGAGAGAGAAAAGAGAGAGAGAGAGAGAGAGAGAGAAAGAGAGAGAGAAAAAAAAGAGAGAGAGAGAGAGAGAGAGAGAAAGGCAAGAGCGCAGCACACACACAGAGACAGAAAGAAAGAGAGACAGACAGACATACAGAGAGAGAAAGCTAGAGAGAGAAAAAGACACACACACACAGAGAAAGTCAAGACCACCACACACACATAGACACAGAAAGAAAGAGAGAGACAGTCATACAGAGAGAGAGAGAGAGAGAGAGAAAGGCAGAGAGAGAAAGGCAAGACCGCCGCACACACACAGAGACAGACAGAAAGAGACAGACATCCAGACAGACATACATAATATAGTACTTGTTAAAGAGATAAGGCAAGCCAGCCAGATTTTTTAGAAATGTGATGCAGAAGTTGAAAGCTGTGGCTGAAAGGAACAAACATTGCAGTAATATTGTGAACATTCATAATGCTGATTGCACTGTTTGTCCAGGAAACAAGGAAGCAGTTGATGTGTTCGTGTGAAGACAACTTACATGTAGAGTGAGTTGTCTGTCAGAAATGACTTCAGTTCGGATACAGTCGGAGCTTTCTGAATTAGACAAGTCCAGCCTTTGTACCTGTTGAGCAAACATAAAATATGCAGCAATTATTTTCACAAAACAGACAAGTGCACGGTGACAGCATAAGTTTCTCTGACTCACAGACAAATGTACAAAGACAGCAATCCTTTTTTTCTTTCTCACAGAGACCTAGGGACATGAAACTCGGGTTCATACAGGCAACAAACTCCATTCTGATACTATCTGATATAATTTATTCACAGTAAGCTGGCGAAGAATGGTTTTCTCAGCCAGTTACACAAGGTACTATATCACAGGAGTTCATAACAAAGCAATCATACACAATCATCACAGCAAACTCTATCATCTATCTTATGATTAACAATCCTTAAATACACTTGTTTCTATCTATCAAGTCCCCCTTAAGCTAAGCCCTGTTGCTTCTTCGATGTCCAGTCTCCATCTGCCCTCTAACGTGTCTCGATCGGACACGGGCTGTAACTCTCCTCGAGCTTTTCGTGGAACAGGTCCTGGCACGCGGTAGGCGGGTTCCACTTGTGTCCACGGAGCTGTAGGCAACCTGACCTATCCTTCTCGAAGGCTCTAGATTGTTCGAGCATTCGAGTGGGTCTTTTTAGTTCCCTTCTATTGGGGTTATATCCCTTCTATAAATCCCTTCTATCTATATTTCCATACCGACTCCACGTGAGACTTTGACAATTATCCTCAATTAACATGGGTCCATTCAGTCCATAGATGCTCAGATCCCCTCCTCAGTATCTCCCCCAACATGAAGTGGCTGAAGACACCAGTTCTGTATTAGTTGACTAGTATTCAATGGTCTCATGCATTGTATTCTTGTCTGGCCTCACCCCTTTTGACGTCTGCTTCTTGCAGTGTGGTCAAGGCCACAGATTTACAGTCACCACTGGATTCATGTTATCTCCCTGCCTTTC
Source organism: Cepaea nemoralis (assembly GCA_014155875.1). Taxonomy (NCBI): domain Eukaryota; kingdom Metazoa; phylum Mollusca; class Gastropoda; order Stylommatophora; family Helicidae; genus Cepaea; species Cepaea nemoralis. The sequence continues at coordinate 169,152 of JACEFZ010028319.1, forward strand.
TGAGGGCATTCAGTATATCAGCTGGCCCACAGTAGCCCCTCCCACAAGCCTACCATCTTGTTCATTCCCTCTTACACACGTGTAGCCTGGCACACAAATCTAGGTGAGTTTTGTTTGATCTCCTTAGCAACTCCACCCAGTATCTTTAAGCTCAGTCCATTTAGATCTTCCTAAACATACTCGTATACCCGGGTTCGAAACACGGCGGTGCTGGTTTTTTCGAAAAAGGTATAAGTGCCGGTCGTTCAGAAAGCAATGGCAAACTACTGAACGTAACACTTGCCTAGTACATCAACAGCAGCTGAAAATGCTGGTGTTGACTGCAACGTCCCATAAGGGATACGCAACAAAATTTTTTAAACATACTCATGGAGTAATTGTAAAGAATGCCTGGGTGAAAGCCTGTGTCTCATGTAAGCTTCCAATCTTAATCTAATCTTCTCTTTTTATCACATACCAGTGTACATCATACATCTGCTTTCAGCTTTGCATATTATGCCTTCCAATAAATGGAAGACTGGTTTGGGAAATCTTTACTTGCTTCCCTTGTTATGCCTTTCAATGTATGGAAGTGTTCTGGGCAATCTTTGCTAGCTTCCTGGCATCTGGAAGAGTGTTCTAGGGAGCTCTTGCATGGCGTGGACAAAATAGTGTTTACAGCTTCTGTGATTCCACTAATCCATTACCCACAGGCCTTGCTATGTGTCTGCCAATCTCTAAATGACAAGGCACTGTCTGGGTGGTGTTCTTATGACTGAACTATCAAATGCACCTGATAAGATTCACGGCTGACATTGTACTCACTAGCTTCCCAAAGTGATAATTTCTCATCTGGTCCATTTTTGTTACAACAGAACTGGCCTAACATAGATACCTGGACATGTCTGGGGAAGTAAACATGACCAGACAAGCATGGTACTGGTCACTTCACCCACCGAGTGGTGACGGGTCCATACAAACACATGGCTAGCAACCATATACCAGATACACAAGGCACGTCACAGGGTCCTGGGCTGTCTGATGTCTTCAGCCTATACCAGATACACAAGGCATGTCACAGGGACTTCGGCTGTCTGATGTCTTCAGCCTATACCAGATACACAAGGCACGCCACAGGGTCCTGGGCTGTCTGATGTCTTCAGCCTATACCAGATACACAAGGCATGTCACAGGGCCCTGGGCTGTCTGTCTTCAGCCTATACCAGATACACAAGGCATGTCACAGGGCCCTGGGCTGCCTGTTGTCTTCAGCCTATACCAGATACACAAGGCATGTCACAGGGTCCTGGGCTGTCTGATGTCTTCAGCCTATACCAGATACACAAGGCATGCCACAGGGCCCTGGGCTGTCTGATGTCTTCAGCCTATACCAGATACACAAGGCATGCCACAGGGCCCTGGGCTGTCTGATGTCTTCAGCCTATACCAGATACACAAGGCATGCCACAGGGCCCTGGGCTGTCTGATGTCTTCAGCCTATACCAGATACTAGGGAGTCTCTGTGGCGAAGTGATCAAGCCGTTTGACTCGTGCTTCGAAGGCTGTGGGTTCGATTCTGGGTCGCGCCCTTCGGTTTACAAGTTAAATGATTCAGAGACTCGTGTGGGTCGTCGCTAAAAAAAGCTACGGCGTTCGTGCTTTGTGTGACGCTTTCCGCGCTGCGGGAAGAGACCGAGCCATATGGGATAAACCCGGTGCAATGAAGTCGACCTTGTTGACTTTTAAGCGACAAGGCATGCCACAGGGTCCTGGGCTGTCTGATGTCTTCAGCCTATACCAGATACACAAGGCATGTCACAGGGTCCTGGGTTGCCTGATGTCTTCAGCCTATACCAGATACACACGGCATGTCACAGGGTCCTGGGCTGCCTGATGTCTTTAGCCTATACCAGATACACAAGGCATGTCACAGGGTCCTGGGCTGTCTGATGTCTTCAGCCTATACCAGATACACAAGGCATGCCACAGGGTCCTGGGCTGTCTGATGTCTTCAGCCTATACCAGATACACAAGGCACGTCACAGGGTCCTGGGCTGTCTTTTTTCAGCCTATACCAGATACACAAGGCATGTCACAGGGCCCTGGGCTGTCTGATGTCTTCAGCCTATACCAGATACACAAGGCATGTCACAGGGCCCTGGGCTGTCTGATGTCTTTAGCCTATACCAGATACACAAGGCATGCTACAGGGTCCTGGGCTGTCTGATGTCTTCAGCCTATACCAGATACACAAGGCATGTCACAGGGTCCTGGGCTGCCTGATGTCTTCAGCCTATACCAGATACACAAGGCATGTCACAGGGTCCTGGGCTGCCTGATGTCTTCAGCCTATACCAGATACACAAGGCACGCCACAGGGTCCTGGGCTGTCTTTTTTCAGCCTATACCAGATACACAAGGCATGTCACAGGGCCCTGAGCTGTCTGATGTCTTCAGCCTATACCAGATACACAAGGCACGTCACAGGGCCCTGGGCTGTCTGATGTCTTCAGCCTATACCAGATACACAAGGCACGCCACAGGGCCCTGGGCTGTCTTTTGTCAGCCTATACCAGATACACAAGGCATGTCACAGGGTCATGGGCTGTCTGATGTCTTCAGCCTATACCAGATACACAAGGCACGTCACAGGGACCTGGGCTGTCTGATGTCTTCAGCCTATACCAGATACACAAGGCACGCCACAGGGCCCTGGGCTGTCTTTTGTCAGCCTATACCAGATACACAAGGCATGTCACAGGGTCATGGGCTGTCTGATGTCTTCAGCCTATACCAGATACACAAGGCATGTCACAGGGTCCTGGGCTGCCTGATGTCTTCAGCCTATACCAGATACACAAGGCACATCACAGGGTCCTGGGCTGCCTGATGTCTTCAGCCTATACCAGATACACAAGGCACATCACAGGGTCCTGGGCTGCCTGATGTCTTCAGCCTATACCAGATACACAAGGCACATCACAGGGTCCTGGGCTGCCTGATGTCTTCAGCCTATACCAGATACACAAGGCACATCACAGCGTCCTGGGCTGCCTGATGTCTTCAGCCTATACCAGATACACAAGGCACATCACAGGGTCCTGGGCTGTCTGATGTCTTCAGCCCACACTGACACACAAACACTGGCAGCACCCTGGTGTGAGTAAGTGAAGTGTTGCAAGCAGCACATTTCTGCAGGTCTGAGTGCATCAGGGGATAGGTGGTCAGTCCTGCCCTCTCATAGCGGACATCGAGAGCTGACATCTAACCCTCACTCCCACCCTGCTCATGCCAATGTCAGCATTATGTACACAATGTAATAAACATCATATAAAACCTAAATAAACATCATATAACACCTAACAGCAGCTCAGAACAACAGTAGGGGATGTCAAGTAAGCTCAGACATCAAAGTAAGCAAAATAACATAAACATGTCTTAAAGCACATTGGGCAAGTGCTGCTAGATCCATACGTTTGCAGACAGTCAGTGATACGATCAGCATCAGGCCTGCCACCTGTCTTCCCCAAGACACTTCCAGGACCCCATTTTACACGGGGCTTACCTGCAAGCCCAGGTACCATGACGATATAACAATAGAATAACTGACACAGCAACTTACTGTTCAAACTGAGGGGCCAGACAACTAACAGCATTCTGTAGGTCGGTGTCAGGGGGTATAACTGCCACCACATTGCTGCGGTCGACCCCACATCGGAATGGAGAGCGTGTCTGTTTCCCGTGTACTGTTAACATGACACTGAAGGTGGCAAGGGAGGGAATTCTAGTCACTGTATCTGAGAACACATCGGGCATGCTCTCCCATGGAAGCTTGATGAGTTTCTGAAACAAAAAATTTTCTTCACTGCTGAGGATTGAACTCAAACCACTGAGTTTGAAAGCCAGGGCATTAACCACTGGGGTATCATGGCTTTTGACAGGGTACATATTTTACAAAATCTAGAGAACATGAATTAAGGCAGTAAAATGATGATAAGGAGGGGGGGGGGGGGAGAGAGAGAGAGAGAGAGAGAGAGAGAGAGTAGGTAAGAGAAAATGAGAGAGGGAGAGAGCGAGAAAGAGAGGGGAGGAACAAATGAACAAAGGGCCACAAATTGGGCATGCAGGCCCATCTTACATTCAGCCCTTCCAACCACTCATCTTTCGTACATCATTTATGTATTGCGCATGTTACATTCGCATAGGAAAAAGTTTCAAATGTATCAGGAAGAGGAAAGAGCAAGTGAAAATGAGATGGAGAGAGAGCAAGAAAGAGAGACAGAGAGAAAGAGACAGTGAGAGACAGAGAGAAAGAGACAGAGAGAGAAAGAGACACACACACTGAGAAAGTTACAGTGAAAGCGGCACAGGAAGAAAGAGTAAATGAGTGAGACAGATACACAGAGAATAATTAAATAAACTTTATTATGAAAGCGTTACATTCTGTACTTCCAACCTTCATCTTTCACACATGCAATATACTTAACCTGACACATTCAATGGACAGAGGGCACATTCAATGGACAGAGAACACACCTTTGCAAACATTTAGCAGTAACATAGTCCAAATTATAAGTGGTAAAATGTTTAAAGTATGTTTAGAAACATACGTACACACTAATCATTCACATATGAGAGAGCAGGGAAATACAGAGATAAGCAGAGAGTGAATGAAGAAAGAGATACAGAGAGAGAAAGAGGGAGAACAATCCATTATTCATGACATAACCAAAGAATGAGTACTTCAACAACAACAAATGTGTACTTACATTGTCCAAGATGAGTACCAAAGGTCCCCTGGTCTCACCCACAGACTCCCGACACCACCCTCAGCACCGACCTCTGTACATCCATGCAGGCCTGCGCCACTGTACGGGCCACACCAGGCGGCACACACACTCAAACCAGCGAGGCAATCTCCTTCTCATTGGCCTCCAGCAGTACTTCCAGAATATTCTGCAAGGAACAAAATCACTTTCTAGAATATCCCACCCCCAAAATTTCTCGGATTAATTTGTATTAAGGAATGGTAAGTAAAAGTCACAGAGACTTGTCCATGTCATGAGGCACAGAAGATATAAGGTGCTACAGTAGAGACCAAGCAGCACTTGATGGGTGTATGGTCAAGCCGACTGCCGAGGCAGCAGATTCAACTCCTACACTGGTCAGCTGACTGGTCAAGTGTTGACTTCTCGTCCTTGACTTGTTATGTAAATTATGGGTACCTCAAAGTCAGACTGGGTTCACCTGATGGCGAGGGGCAGTGGTAATAGGGAAAGTTAATCCATACGCAAAATTCAGCCCAGTGCTACTAGAAGTGATGACTTGGTCACAAAGTGAGACACGGAGGTCTATGACTAATAATACTGGAAGGGCAAGATCCAGACTAAGAGACAAAAAAGGACATGGTAGGAACAACGACAGCAAACAAGCATGCAAGTATGTTGCTGCACACCTGAGCTGAAGACGGTTGCTGAGAACAGAAGTCAGTGGCCGGACATGGTCAGACAACTTCAGCAGAAGTCACCGGATGGACTATCTGATGTGGGCGCTCTTGCACTTCCACACATCTTGGTCCTTGGTATTTGAGATCACTTTTATTGGTGATATTCCTCCATGCCATTGTCCCAGTCCATCCAGTCTCATTTCTCTTGGTCTGCCCTTGCCTTTTCTATTGCAGACCTTTCCAGTCGTCAATGTTTTCCAATGTCTCGCTTCTAATCTCATGACCATAGAACACTGTCAGTCTCCTTTTATTTGTAAATAATATTCTATTTTAATTAGACTTTTCCAGGCTCTCAGGGAGTGTGTATTTGTGTGTTAGGGTAAATTATATAAGCTGTATGCAGAATTGTATACATATGTTTATG
>JACEFZ010028319.1:180000-242500 GCA_014155875.1 Cepaea nemoralis
TGCTCTACTAATTTGACAAATGGGTGTAATGTAACTCTAATGTCCACCACGTGTGATTCCTACTAAGTGTCAATTAGGTTCAAGTGTCCGCCCAATGAAAACACAACTGACACAGTGGAACGTCCCCTGGGACAGCTAACTAGGTCAACAAATACAGAAAGAAGTCTGATTCACCATCCGAAAGGCACAAACATTGCAGTTCTGCTGGAAACAGGCGCAATGCAATTGGCAAGGAAAAAAAAATATCTGACAACTGATGAAGAAGAAGACATTGCTGCTATGATAAAAAGACAATCACAGACAGAGGTACTCACAAACTGGCATCGTTCAAACGGAATGCCAACAGTGAGTGGCTCCAGGTGTGAAGTCAGCCTGGTCACAAAAATCTGGCCTTGCCCAGGATTGGTCGGGTCAAATTCAGCAATGGTTATTTGGCCAATTGTCCAGTCTGAAGAAACATCAATAATACACAGAATTCATAAAGTTGCTTAACTAGTTGTTGTAACAAAATAGAGTGTTTTCATCCAAATGTTAATGTTTCCGGACATATGTAGATACAAATATTTACATGTAAATAGAATTATTAGAAAGTATGAAATGCTTGATTAAGAAACAAACAAACATTACATTTGAATTTCAAATCACATTCTATTACTGTAAGGAAACCAAGGTTGGTTCCAGCCTGCCGAACCCTACCCACTCTATTTCCAACCCAAGTGAGAAGGCAGAGTTGAGGACATCTCGATAAGATGTATGGAGAATTCTAGGTGCCTCTCTTAAGATGAAATCTAACTGCAATAATTATATACAATCTAGTGAGTTACTTTTGTTTTAAAAATTTTTCCGCGTTTCCATCCTGTTTCAGGATATTGTGGTCAACATCAGCATCTTTCAGCTGTATGTTGATTCCTAGGCTAGATTACGCTCATCAGCACGCCACGACTTTCTGAGCGACCGGCTCCATACTCTCATAAGTCACTGGTGCGACTCGAACCGCTTCCAATCCTCGTGCACTCACGTCAACCACAAGAGTATTCGGGATTACGGAGAAAGCTGCTAACCCCTCGGCCAGGGAGCCGGCCAAATAGGTCTGTTAACTCACAGAAAACACTCATTCAGCAACTGAATGGCTCATTCAAGCCACTGTCATCCAGTAACTGACAGCCCAATCAAGCCACTGTCATCCAGTAACTGACAGCCCAATCAAGCCACTGTCATCCAGTAATTGAACATCATATCCAATCCACTGTCATCCAGTAATTGGTCAGCGTATCCAATCCACTGTCATCCAGTAATTGGTCAGCGTATCCAATCCACTGTCATCCAGTAATTGAACAGCTAACCCAAGCCATTGTCATCCGGTAATTGAACAGTTAATCAAAGCCACTGTTATCCAGTAATTGACAGCCCAATCAAGCCACTGTCATCCAGAAATAAACAGCTAACCCCCAGAATATAACGAAAGACCAACAAACAACCTAGTCAGACCTAATCAAATCAAATCAAATCAACTTTATTAGGGTCACAAATTGGGCGCGCAGGCCCGTCTTACATTCGGCCCTTCCAATCACTCGTCTTTCGTTCATCAAGAGCATTATACATTTACATAGGAAGAAAAATAAACATTGTGAAATGAATGTTGTAAACATAAACAAGGCTAATTACCATGTTATGAAGCCCATTTCCCACCTATCCATACATCACCTCACCCACACAACACCCCCACCTACCACACACACGCGCACCAAGGGACACACACGCACACCAAGGGACGCATACATACCCCACCAACCGTACCATCCCCCTCCCGCACCATCTCCCACCCACACACACTGCCCTCACTGATCCCCCAACCAAAACACACTGCGCACCCACAAACATTCCCCACCAACCCACACATCCCACGCCCATCCACATCCTCTCCCCACCCACACCTCAAACCACCCTTCCCCCCAGCCACATCTCCATCGACAACATATTCCCCACCCACACACACAATCCCCCACCAACTCACACATCGCACATTCACTCACACATCCCCAAACCATACACACACATCCCCACCAACTGACATGTCCTACCCCCCCCCCCCCCCCCCCCCCCCCCCCCCCCCCCCCCCCCCCCCCCCCCCCCCCACCCCCCCCCCCCCCCCCCCCCCCCCCCCCACATCTCCCTAACCACCCATACATCCCCAATCCACTCACACACACCCCACCACCCACACATACAACTTCCAACCACCCACAACATGCCTTAACCTAATCCCCCACCCGCACATCACATACACCCCCTACCACACACTATTCCCAACCCACGCACCACACACACACATATCCCTCACCAACACATCCCCACTTACACACCACACACATATCCCCCACCAAGATACAACACAATATTCCCACCCACACCCACACAGATACCCTTACCCATCCACCCCACATACCCCCACTCACACACCACAAAAATCCCCCACCCACACACACATACCTCACCCACACAATATCACCAACCAACACACCACACACCTCTCCCCACCCACACACGCATTCCCTACCCGTGGACACACTCACTCATGCATACATCCTCCACTACGCACCCACACACCCACTCCCAACCAAACATCTCTCGATCACAATACCCCTACCCCCACACACATCCTCCACCCACTCACACATCCCACCCCGACACATACAACTCCCTCACCCACCTACACATCCCCTAAGCCACTCACACACCCCCACCCACACACATCTCCCACCCACACTCCCCCACATACTTCCCCCAACCACCACAATCCCCTGCTCACCCACACATATACCCCACCCATAAGCACATTCCCCACACCCATCACACACATCCCCCACACCACACACTATCCTCCACCCATACCACCACAAACATACCCTCCACCCACACATCATTCACACATCCCCCACCAACACACCGCACACATATCTCAAACCCACACACCCTACACTTCTCCTACCCGCCCTTCCATCCCAAATCCACCCAACACAATCCCCTACCCACACAACCCCGCCTCCCACACATACTTCCTCAAACCATCCACACATCTCCACCCACATAAACACACATCCCCTGCATCCGTCCCATACACATATCCTCCACCCATACACACATCCCCCACACCCATTCCAACACCCCTACTTTCACCCCCACACATCCATCCACACATCCCACCAACACCCACAAATACCACTACCCACCAAAACACACACACCCCAACCCATCCAAATGCATACCCCCCACCCACACACCCCCCACGCACACATATCCCCACACTCACACACATCCTCCACATACACTCACACTTTCTCACATCTAGACACATACAAAATGTCTCACGTTAGTATTGAAACTAGTATGAACAAACTTCCACACTTTACTCACACACATACACTGACACTTGTCATGAACAGTCTCATAAAAATGTTAAACATGGAGAAAAATGTGTACATAAAATGTATGTGATGTAAAAATAGTGATGCTCTCTCTCTCTCTCTCACACACACATACACATTCACTCTTCCGCTCATTCATTCTCTCTCACGCATTCACTCTCCCGCTCACTCATTCACTTTCCTGTTCACTCATTCACTCTCCCGCTCACTCATTCACTCTCACGCTCACTCGCTCACTCGTTCTGTCTCTCATTCACACTCACTGACTCACTCACTCAAACTACAGTAATGAACATGAGTTTATATTATGCATGATAAAATCAAATGGTATTTAACTGATAATATGACAGATGAGAATACACAAACATATGGATTCGCGTGTTACATAACATGCGTGTTACATGACATGCATCTGCTCAGCTCTCTCTCTCTCTCTTTATTCTTTCATATACACACACTCACACGCATGCGCGCGCTCACACACACACACACACACTAACACATCAACTCTCCCACTGTCTCACTCTCTAACACACAATCCTTCACACACACACACTCACTCTCTCAATCACACTCTCTCACACATACACATGAACGCATGCACGCACGCATACACTCCCTCACTCACTCTCACACATACACGTACGAATGCATGCACTGACACATTCCCCCACCATTTCTCGCTCAATCACTACAACTACAGACCTACAACAAGCGACCTAGTCAGACCTACAACAAACAGCTTAGTCAGACCTACAACAAACATGAACCTACCAACAACCACAGACTACACACCAGCCGGCAGCGGCTTCAGCCTGTCATCAAACCGCTTCATGACATCCCCTCCAAAGGTCAGCGTATTCAAGGACGTCTGCATTGCCGCTCTTTCTACACCTGCTTCCTCCTCATTGCTCAGCTGGCTGCATTCACCGTCGGAGCTGTCGATGGTTGCCTTGTCACAGCTCTTTCTGGTGAGAGTGTTAGTCAAATATGGACTATAACTGCGTAACGGAAATATTTACAACAAATTTATCATATCTCAAACACAAAGAACAGTAAAGTCAACAAATATCAGGCTATTCCACATAGACTTATATGATATTTGTCATAAACATGCCACTGTTCACAAATCTAGTCCTGAAACAAATTAATGTGGTGGTTTCCCTTTGACTTCTACATTCTACAACACTGCTATAATTATTCTTTTGTGGGAACCTTGTTTTAATGGAATTTTGCCATAGCATTGGTAAATGATGGCCTGTAGGATCAGTTGTATATAATATTACACACACATGACACAGCTATATGCAACATTCAAATGACACAGCAGTATACAACATTCACACACATGACGGCTGTATACAACATTCACACACATGATAGTTGTATACAACATTCACACACATGACACAGCTGTATACAACATTCACACATGACATAGCTGTATACAACATTGACACACATGACACAGCTGTATACAACATTGACACACATGACACAGCTGTATACAACATTCACACATATGACAGTATACAACATTCACACATATGACACAGCTGTATACAACATTCACACATGACACAGCTGTATACAACATTCACACATGACAGAGCTGTATACAAAATTCACACATCGACACAGCTGTATACAACATTCACACATATGACAAGCTGTATACAACATTCACACATACGACACAGCTGTATACAACATTCACACATACGACACAGCTGTATACAACATTCACACATACGACACAGCTGTATACAACATTCACACATACGACACAGCTGTATACAACATTCACACACACGACACAGCTGTATACAACATTCACACATACGACACAGCTGTATACAACATTCACACATACGACACAGCTGTATACAACATTCACACACATGACACAGCTGTATACAACATTCACACACATGACACAGCTGTATACAACATTCACACACATGACACAGCTGTATACAACATTCACACATATGACATAGCTGTATACAACATTCACAAATAGGACACAGCTGTATACAACATTCACACATATGACACAGCTGTATACAACATTCACACATATGACACAGCTGTATACAACATTCACACATATGACACAACTGTATACAACATTCACACATACGACACAGCTGTATACAACATTCACACATACGACACAGCTGTATACAACATTCACACATACGACACAGCTGTATACAACATTCACACACATACGACACCAGCTGTATACAACATTCACACAAACGACACAGCTGTATACAACATTCACACATACGACACAGCTGTATACAACATTCACACACATGACACAGCTGTATACAACATTCACACATATGACACAGCTGTATACAACATTCACACATACGACACAGCTGTATACAACATTCACACATACGACCCAGCTGTATACAACATTCACACAAACAACACAGCTGTATACAACATTCACACATACGACACAGCTGTATACAACATTCACACATAGACACAGCTGTATACAACATTCACACATACGACACAGCTGTATACAACATTCACACATACGACACAGCTGTATACAACATTCACACACATGACACAGCTGTATACAACATTCACACATACGACACAGCTGTATACAACATTCACACACATGACACAGCTGTATACAACATTCACACACATGACACAGCTGTATACAACATTCACCCATACGACACAGCTGTATACAACATTCACACATGACATAGCTGTATACAACATTCACACATATGACACAGCTGTATACAACATTCACACATATGACACAGCTGTATACAACATTCACACATATGACACAGCTGTATACAACATTGACACATACGACACAGCTGTATACAACATTCACACATACGACACAGCTGTATACAACATTCACACACATGACACAGCTGTATACAACATTCACACATACGACACAGCTGTATACAACATTCACACACATGACAACAGCTGTATACAACATTCACACACATGACACAGCTGTATACAACATTCACACATACGACACAGCTGTATACAACATTCACACACACGACACAGCTGTATACAACATTCACACACATGACACAGCTGTATACAACATTCACACATACGACACAGCTGTATACAACATTCACACATATGACACAGCTGTATACAACATTCACACACATGGCACTGCAGTATACAACATTCACACACATGACATAGCTGTACACAACATTCACACACACACATGGAACAGCTGTATACAACATTCAAACACATGACAGCAGTGTACAACGTTCACACACAGGATACAACTATATACACCAATCACACACATGACACTGCTTATACAACAATCACACACATGACACTGCTGTATACAACATTCATACACATGACAGCGCTGTATACAACATTCATACACATGATACAACTATATACAACAATCACACACATGACACTGTTGTATACAACATTCACACACATGGCATAGCTGTATACAACATTCACACACATGACACTGTTGTATACAACATTCACACACATGACAGCGCTGTATACAACATTCACACACATGACACAGCTGTATACAACATTCACACACATGACACAGCTGTATACAACATTCACACAGATGTCACTGTTGTAAACAACATTCACACACATGACACAGCTGTATACAACATTCACACACATGACACTGTTGTATACAACATTCACACACATGGCACTGCTGTATACAACATGCACACACATGACACTGCTGTATACAACATGCACACACATGACACTGCTGTATACAACATGCACACACATGGCACAGCTGTATACAACATTCACACACATGGCACAGCTGTATACAACATTCACACACATGACAGCGCTGTATACAACATGCACACATATGACACAACTGTATACAATATTCACACAGATGACGCAACTGTGGAGACAATACCTCAGCTTGTAGTGGAAGTTCTTCACCAGCAAATGTTGGAATGTGATGTGCATGGATTCTGTCAGATACGCTGCAATTTCTCGCTGCCCTGAACACAAACTCTTCGGCCTCTCTAGTGAAAAACAACCAGCATCTATTTTAAAAATCTGCCACATGGAAAATGTAGCAACCAATCACATTTCCCACAAACCCCAGCTATTCAGGCCGTATAACCCCATTCTCCTGGCGCCCTGAACACAAATGAATTCACATGACAACTATTGCCTGGAAGATGTTGAATATATCGGTTAAAAGGAGGAAATACCGCAGCTCTGCTGTAAACAGGCACAACAATTACACCTCATCATCATCATTATAAAGTGCCTTGCCAGCTGGCATGGGCATTCATGTCTCTCCACAGATCTTGGTCTTTGGTGTTCTGGATCAACTCTGCTGCTGATATTCCTCCATGCCACCATCTCAATCCATCCAGCATCATTTCTCTTGGTCGACCTTTCCTTCTCTTCCCCTTGATCTTTCCAGTCATTATGATGTTCTCCAATGCCTCTCTTCTCATCACCTGGCCAAAGAAATCTACTTGTCTCTTTCTTATTGTTGAATATAATGTTCTAGTATCATTAGCCTCTTTCAGGCAATCATAGTTAGTTACTGTGGCAGAAAACTGATGAACGAAAAATAAAACATGTTTTGGACTCGGTTATAAATAATTTAGATAAACCTATTTATAGCCCTAAGCCTTGGTTGGCGACTGGTCTAGGATCGAAGCTCCGACAGGCGGACAGTTAGAGCATTGCTTTGCTGATCCGGCAGCTTCTGCAGCTTGTCTTGTTCCAGATGTAGGGGTGTTACCTTTCCTCTGGAGTGAACTAGGCAGGCCGAGAGAGGGATCATGCTGCATGGGCAACACATGATCTCTATATTTCAGCCCAGGCTTTGTGCTATGGAGAGGCAATAACTCCATCCCTGGTCTTTACTGGTCTCGGAATCAAAGCGAGAGGCAACTGTTACGGGTTATAAGTCCTTGTCAGTTGGCGTAGACATGGGGCGCCACGCGTTGCCTCTGACGGTGGGAGACACCTATAGGTGTCACTGATCAGCTACCGCCCGCCTCATGCTGGGCAGCCCCCAGCCAATTGGGTGCTGATCCGCCACAGCCTGCCTGCTTCAATGGGTGCTTGGGGCTAGGACAAAATCTGAATCGCAGGCTGTAAAACCAATGCACCAGGTACAAACAAAAATAAAAATAGAAACCTCAAGCTACGGCTTGCAACCTGGAACGTGAGAACCATGTGTCCAGGATTTTCCACTGACTTGACCAATATTGACGATGTGAGAAAAACGGCTGTGATTGATGCCGAACTCAATCGTCTTAACATTGATATTGCTGGCCTGCAGGAGACTCGCCTCGCTGAGGAAGGGTCACTCAGGGAAAACAACTACACCTTTTTCTGGAAGGGTAGAGGGCAGGCAGAAAAAAGGCAACACGGTGTGGGCTTTGCAGTGAAGAATTCGCTACTGGGAATGATTGAAATTCCAGCAGGAGGAAATGAAAGACTATTATCCCTGCGCTTGGCAACCTCTTGTGGGTTTGCCACCATTATTACTGCATATGCACCGACACTCGATTCCTCTGATGATGTGAAGGATTTGTTCTATGAGGAGTTAGACTCCGTGATCAAGGCAGTTCCAAAATCTGACTACATTATATGCTCGGTGATTTCAATGCTCGTGTGGGCAAGGACTCGAGTTCATGGCCAGTGTCCCTTGGAAATACAACATCGGTCGCATGAATGAAAATGGGCAAAGGCTGCTGGAGCATTGCACCAGTAATGACCTATGTATTACAAACTCTTTTTTTAAAACAAAAGAGATGCATAAGGTCACATGGAAACATCCAAGATCCGGCCATTGGCACCAGCTGGACTTCATCATCACACGGAGACAACATCTGAACCATATATCATTGACTCGTAGTTACCACAGTGCTGACTGTGATACAGATCATTCTTTGGTTGTTGCAAGAGTTAGACTGAGACCAAAGAGAATCTACACAGCTAAACACAAATCTAGCCCCAGGATTAATATTATTAACACTCATGATCCTGAAAAGTGCTTTCAGTTTCAACAGCAACTTGAAGACGCTTTCACTGATACACCAGAAAATTGTACAGTAAATGAAAAGTGGGGTCAAATTAAGGAAACTCTTTATAAAACTGCCGTAGGGGTTTACGGCACTGTGGATCATAAGAGGCAGGACTGGTTTGCGGCCAACAGCGAGTCTCTGCAGCCCTTGATTGATAAGAAGAAGAAAGCTCTCTTAAGAAACAAGGAAAGACCAACGCGTAACACTCTGAGTGAGCTTAGGCAAGCTAGGAAGGATGTGCAAAAGGCTGCCAGGCAGTGTGCAAATGATTATTGGATCAAGTTATGTGAGTCCATTCAAATCGCAAGTGATAAGGGAGACATAAGAAGCATGTATGAAGGAATAAAGAAAGCCTGTGGTCCAGTGATCAAAAGAAGTGCACCGCTGAAAACCTTGACTGGAGAAATCATCACTGATAAGAAACAGCAGATGGACAGATGGGTAGAGCACTATTTGGAGCTTTACTCAAGTGAGACCAAACTAGCGGATGATGCCCTTAACGCCATAGAGGCTCTGCCAACTCTTGACCACCTGGACACACTTCCCACCATAACAGAAGTTAAGTGTGCTATAAATGAACTTGCATCTGGCAAGGCTCCAGGTAAGGATGGGATTCCAATAGAGGTTATCAGGAGTGGGCAAGACACACTCACTCTACAGATCCACCAGCTAATAGAGCTATGCTGGCGTGAAGGACAAGTCCCACAGGATTTCAAAGATTCAAACATCATAACGCTGTACAAGAACAAGGGTGATCGGAGCGACTGTAACAACTATAGGGGTATCTCACTTCTGTGTATTGTTGGAAATGTATTTGCCAGAATTGTTCTGCGCAGACTTCAAGTCCTAGGAGATCAAGTCTACCCCGAATCACAGTGTGGCTTTCGACAGAACCGGTCTACCACTGATATGATATTCTCATTGCGACAAATGCAAGAAAAATGCCGTGAACAGAATCAACCACTGTTTATTGCCTTCATCGACCTCACAAAGGCATTTGATTTGGTCAGTCGTGAGGGTCTGTTCAAGGCACTAAAGAAGATTGGCTGCCCACCAACTCTTCTGTCCATTGTGGAATCGTTCCACACAGGCATGAAGGGTATAATCAAGTTTGATGGTGCAACTTCTGAAGAATTTGAAATCAAGAGTGGAGTTAAGCAAGGTTGTGTACTAGCTCCCACCCTCTTTGGAATATACTTTTCACTTCTACTGAAATATGCATTTCGTGATCAGGATGGTGGTATATACATTCACTCACGCTCAGATGGCGGCCTCTACAATGCTCAGAGATTGAAGGCTAAGACCAAAATTAGGAGGGTACTGATCAGAGAGTTGCTTTTTGCAGATGATGCTGCAGTTACGACCCACTCTGAGGAAGAATTGCAATGTCTACTATCTGCATTCTCCAATGCTTGTTCTGAATTTGGTTTAACAATTAGCAAAAAGAAGACACAGATTATGTCACAAGGTGCACATGGGGTACCATCAATCTTTATTGACGACGCCGAACTAGAGATAGTAGACCATTTTACATATCTAGGATCAGTGGTAAATAGCAAATTATCCCTAGATCAGGAAATCAACATCCGGATTGGTAAGGCAGCAACAACAATGAACAGGTTAAGAAAAAGAGTCTGGGAGAACAGGAAGCTTACTGCCAAAACAAAAGTCCTTGTCTATCAAGCCTGTGTCCTTAGTACTCTTCTCTATGGCAGTGAAACCTGGACAACTTACTCACACCAAGAGAACAATTTAAACAGCTTTCATATGCGGTGTCTGCGAAGAATTCTTGGTATTAAGTGGCAAGACAAAATCACAAATACTGAAGTATTGGAAAGATCAGGTTGTGTGACAGTTTATTCCATGCTCAGTCTTCGTAGACTTAGATGGATAGGACATCTTAGGAGGATGGATGATGGTAGAATACCAAAGGATATCTTTTTTGGTGAATTACAGATGGGTAAGAGATCTCAGGGTCGGCCTCTACTACGATACAAAGATGTGTGTAAGCGGGACATGATTGATACAGGCATTGATAATGCACATTGGGAGCAAGTCGCCGCTGAACGTGTTGCATGGAGGGCAAATATCAGAAATGGAATAAAGTCAAAGGAGAAAATTATTGCAGAAAAGTCACACACCAAGCGTTTGAGACGTAAGATGGTGCATGATGGTGGAAATGACCACGTGTTCACATGCACCCACTGTGAACGGACATTTACAGCGCAAATTGGCCTTATCAGTCACACTCGCTACCGCCATAGTTAAAAGTTATTATGCCTTTTTAGAGCACAAACTATCGTCTGTCAAGACGGCAAGGTGCCAATGGATTTATAGCCGGTCTTCGTGGCTAAGAGCTTACGGACACAATTCGTAAGCCTGCTTACTCGCGCTCGGAACACAGCTGCGACCTATTTGGCAACAGATCGCGTCATGCTGGGTTTTAACATGCTGGTATGGAAGCCGGTCATCCAGAAAGCAATGGCAAACTACTGAACATAAACTTGCCAAGACACCAACAACAGCAGTAAATAGAATATCCAGTAAATAGGATATACAACAAAAACCTATTTATACAGGAGCCGAGGTAACATAGTGGCCAAACGCTCGCCTACCAGTCCAGTGGTCTAGGGTTTGAATCTGCATCAGGACAGATTTGTACAGCTGACCAGACTAAAATAGGAACCAGGAAATGGTTTGGGAAGTAAAGGCGGGCCAATGAGATCCTGACCACGCCACCCAACAATTGCCAACTGGTCTATCAAATATGGGTTTAGCACCATATGCCAATTGCTCCTTCAGCTGTGTACACGGGTTCTTGACCTTGACATTTTGGCCTAGTTATACCTCAGCTTGAAGAGATCAGAACAAGAATCGCCATGGCAAAGGTAGCTTTTGCAAGATGGAAAACATAATGACCAATAAAAAAGATGTCATTTTCTACGAGAAAAAGAGTTGAGGTGCTACATAGAGCCTGTGATTTTGGATAGATGTGAAGCTTGGACAATGAGCAGGCAAGCTGAAAAACATCTGATGGCTGCAGAAATATGGTTTCTGAGGAAAATGTAAAGAATACCATGGACAGACAGAAAAATCAATGACCAAGTACTATAAGAAACACATGAACACCGTAAACTGATTAGAGAAATTAGATGCAAACAGTCACAGTTTTCTGGTCACGTTATGAGAAAAAATAAATTAGAGAACTTGGTGACAACTGGCAAGATAACAAGGGGAAGGCAGAGAAGTAAATACCTGGATGGATTGACCACGTGGCACGGTCAAGACAAGAACGCTGAGCTGATCCACGACTCTGGTGATCGAGTGAGATGGCAAAACATGACTGCCCATGCTTATCAGCATGGCACATGATGATGATGACACATATACCTAGCCCAGAGACCTGTGTCCCAAACTGCGGCAGGTATCTGTACCAGGTTTAACGCCTCAATACAGATCCCATCTGCGGTAAAACACTTTGTCTACCACGAGCAGATTTTCTTCACTAACAATTTTACCAGAGCGCTGCCAGTATAACCTACTCCATGAAATTGCCACATGACGAAGGATTTTTAACATGTGCAACTTGGTTACCGGACCCTGATCTCCATCCTTACTGAGCATAAAATCTCACAATCTATAGATCAAGGGCGAATGTGATATTAAATACTTGTGACCCTTTGAAAATTCCAGATTCTATGCGAAAACCTCATCTTTCAAACTCATTGCCCAATCATCATCATCATCCACTTCTGCCGTCAAGCGTCGTGGGGAGGAATAATTTGCGTTCCAGCCCAATGCGAGTACCAAAGTACATGGTTCTGTACACACACTGATAAACTGCTACTACATGGCTCTTTACACATATACCGATAAACCAGTATTTTAGGACATGGTTCTCCACACAGAAACTAATAAACTGGTATCTCAGGATATGGCTCGTTACTCTCATACAAATAAACCAATATTTCCTCACTAACAATTCTACACCTACAAACCTTGTGTCATATCTTGCTCCCAGAGACACATGGCCAGGGCGCGGCAGATCTGTCGGTACAAGATGGAGTGGGGAAATGTGTCAAGTTGTGCCAGGGCTTCTTGCAGATACTTGATCCTTGTTGTTACTGTAAATATCATCAATACTGTTTGTTAGACAACCAAAATTAATACAAAAATGAATGAAAGAACAAGTGAGCCAAAATAATTTTCAAAGATCAGATTGATAAATGAAATTTAAATTGCGGGTAAGGAGCAAATTAATATGAATACAGGCTGCCAGGAGCTCAAATTTAAACCTCGAAAGCTTGCCTCGTATGGGGACGAAAATCGACGAAAACAGTTCTCCATGGATCCGTTCAAAATTGTGGTCAATTTTAAGAAAGGGTACAGATCTATTTTAAACCGAGGTCATGATTACGATTCAATGCTAAACCAAGACATTGATTACAGCTCGATGCTTATCTCCGACATTAACTGCAGCTGTAAAGCTGAACGCAGACAATGATTACAGCTTTCTGAGCTACGGACTTTGTGCTCCGAGTGACGCTTGTGGGTGAAAACAAGATAGAGACTTGTAGGACAGAACCCAGTGCAATGAAGTGGATCCTCTTTAGGAGATTACCCCTGACCCTTTGTTGTGCTCTAGCTTACCACCTGCCAGACAGCTCAGTCATATTGACTTAGACCTGACTTACAACATTCGGGCTAACATAAAGCAGGTTACTGTCGTACAGTAGCTCAGTCATATTGACTCACACCTGACTTACAACATTCGGGGCTAACAGAAAGCAGGTAGTACCGTCTACTGTTGTACGGTAGCTCAATCATATTGACTTACATCTGACTTACAGTATAAAATGACTTGAAATCAGAATGTTCCTTACCTGACTGACAATAAGCCAGACTTGGAAACTTCGCGATCAGCTCCTGCAGACCACCAGCCTTCACCACACTGTCTCTCAACTCATGAACCATTCTCTCAGTTGTCTTTGCACCAGTCTCTTCTCCCGAACATGAGTCTGCAGAGGTGAGATCAGCAACTTCCTTAACCTTCAGAGTTTGCTTTCCAATGGCTTTTTTTGCCACTTTCTGTCTTGTGGGTTTAGGGACAACCAGTTGGTTAGTAATGTTTGGCGACAGTGATTCCTGCAGTATACGTGCTTTACGAATTGAGCCAGTCGATAATAATGATAATGAGGATGAAGAATGAAGGACATTAACAGCTTTCCCGTCAAGAAACTGGGACCCTTGATCATACTGTATCTCTTGTACCACCGGCAAGCTAGTCTCTTCGGAGCCATCCGCCTCCAGTAAAACATTC
This sequence comes from Cepaea nemoralis, assembly GCA_014155875.1. NCBI lineage: Eukaryota > Metazoa > Mollusca > Gastropoda > Stylommatophora > Helicidae > Cepaea > Cepaea nemoralis. The sequence goes on from JACEFZ010028319.1 coordinate 194,856, forward strand.
TCTTTCTCCTCAATATCAACACTAACTTTCAGGGGCGGATGATTGTCACTTGTACAAGATTTCTTGGCAGCTCTCCCCCTCCCCCTCCCAGTTCTCCCACTCTGAGACACACCTTTCTCTGGCACTTCTGCTTCTGGTTTCCGCCTCTGAGGTCTCCCTCGAGGGATTTCAACCGGCACTGAAAAACTGAAATGCCCCTTTTCAGCTGTGAAAAAGTTATTCTGTTGAAGATAAGTGGAGGATTCTGGGATTTCGATCTCAGCTGGTGGAGGTAACAAACTGTATGGTAACAAAATATCTGTGTAGTTTTCATGGCAGATGGCTGTCACTTCATCTTCAACCATGCCAGAATCATCTTCATCATCAACACCCCACCTAGTTCTAAAACAACCTGCATTTATTTCTGAATGAAACATGCTTTCAGTTACACTGAAAACATTCCCCACAACATCTCTCATGGCTTCTGGAGACTCCACAACCGAACTGACAATCCTCCTTGTCCTCCTGGTTTTTGTATCTTTCACAGGCGGTATTACATCATCTTGTTTGTCTTCTTTCTTTCCATTTTTCGACGCCGGCTTTCTTCCTTTCCTATTAGCGTTTGTTCTAGAATTCTCTTTACTTTTCTCAACCAAATTCTTCCAATCCTCCTCACTGTCTGCTTCTCCAGAAGTGGTTTTGTCAATCAAGGCCATATCTTGACCCCCAGAAAGGTCACGTCTGCTTTCACGGCCCCCTTGATTTATTTTTAGTCCATCATGACATACTTTACCCACATTCTGCCTACCACCTTCAGCGGGTTTCTTTTCCCCCGAGCGCTTTCCATTTGTCTCAAGGACCGCACATGTAGACCCTATGATATTCTCATCTTGTATATCACAACCAAACTCAAAGCCGTCTTTGCCGACATTTTTCAATGCAGCTTTATTGCCATTTTCATTTCTACTCTTTTTACTCACAACTTCTTCAGATTTGTTGCTGACTTGGTTTGACAACTTTAAAGCTCTTGGTAACTTGGACAAACCTGCTCTGTCTTCACTTTCAGCACCATCCTTCTTGGATTGTGCAACTTTTCTTGATTTCAAAGGCTTCGCTTGTTCATCTTTAGACTTATTGTTTCTGACCTTGAGAACCGAATCTTTCACACAAGGGGACTCTACTCCGATGTTATCTACACTGTAAATGTTTTCTTTCAATAAATCCTCACTGACCACAACCCGAGGTTTCTTCACAGAGGCTTCCTCCACATCTGGGTATATGCTATATGTGCTTTTGCACTTCTTCCTTGCACTCTGACTTGATACAACTTCTGATTTATTTCCACTCTTGTTGGATAATACTTTGACTTTACCACCATCTTGAATGCATATGTTTGCCTGATTTCCACTCTGCAGGGAAACCTTCTCTGTTTTGTCTCCATTTTCATTGAATACTAACTTTGTTTTACCTTCAACCTGATTAGACATTGTTTTTGTATTCTTTCCATTCTCATTGGCTACTAACTTTGTTTTATTTCCAACCTGATTGGATATTATTTTTCTATCCTCCCCTTCCTCATTGGATACTATTTTTATTTTACCTCCATTCAGATCAGCAGCCGACTGAAAGCTAGAAACAACTGTTGCTTGTGCAGACTTTTTGTTCACATTTGAATCCACTGCTAAGCTCAAGTCAGCTGTACCCTCATGAACATTTGACAAATGAAACCATGAACTTCGTTTCTCATCCCACTGCAGCTTCTCCTTTTTAGCCACATCCACAGCCATTTCAATGACAGTGCTGTCATAAACTACATCATCCTCTGCGTCTCCCTCCTTCGCCCGCAGCAAAGGCTGGTACACCAAGTGAGATCTCATCAACAAGGCCGAAGCTACTAACACATTTGAATTATCCTGGCCTTTCATCTTCTTCCCTTCTCGTTCTACCATATCCAGCAAGTTTTCAATGTCATGCACGTCTTCACCAGCATCTATTTCCCCACCATCACGACAGCATAAATCCTGCCATTTGACTTCTGCCAGTTTGTAGACAGTGTCTACAGTAGGCAGACAGTCTGTGTTGATGTCTAGAGGCAGAAGCTCCATGTCTATATTGCTGTCCGTGAGCACACTTTCCTGGACATATTTCCTGCGTGATCGACTCATCAAGGGCCCAGCACCACTGACTACAGACTGTAGAGTGCTGGTTACTGAGGACACTGCTCCTTTGTTTCTCCACACAATCTGAAGATACAGAGACAAACAGTTAACTCTAAGCATGCCATACACTGCTTCAAGGAGCACACATTCTAAAAAATACACAGAGAAAAACAGTTAACTCTTAGCTTGCCATAAACTGCTTCAAGGAGCACACAATATGAAAATACACAGAGAGAAACAGAACTCTTAGCTTGCCATACATTGCTTCAAGGAGCACACAATCTAAAGATACACAGAGAGAAACAGTTAACTCTTAGCATGCCATAAACTACTTCAAGGAGCACACAATCTGAAGATACACAGAGAGAAACACAGTTAACTCTTAGTACACCATTAACCACTTCAGGGAGCTCACAATGACACCAGGTAAAACACTGACATGAAATACACATTTCTTGTACAAGACTCTTCTCTCCCAACAATTCCAGCACCAGATTGAGGCTGGGTCAATCTGGGCGCCCAAGTCAACTTTCCAAACACATCCCTGCCTTGAGGGGTATACGAACACATGACCAACAGACCGACAGGCAAGCACGTTAGCCACTACACTACCAGACTGCCAGGTATTTTATGCAGGCCCCATATTTCTATAAATAAACACCCATGTATGTTTTGGCACGCATAGAAGTAGAGTAAACAAACAGTGATTAGAGGACACACTAGACAACATAACAATTGAAATCTATAGTTACCGACTGAGATTTGAATGTGTCAGCACGCCTGATGCAAAAGCTGAGTATTTATATAATAGGCAGTGTAAAACAATAGATGTAACAGCTGAGTATTTATATAGTTAGTTGCAAATCATTTTCAGGACGTTTGCAGTCAACACCAGCATATTTTGCTGCTGTTGTCTTAGCAAGTTTACATTCAGTAGTTTGCCACTGCTTTCTGAACAACCAGCACCCATACCATTTCGTAAAAACACCAGCACAACGCGGTCTGCTGCCAAATCGCACGCAGCTGTGTTTTGAATGCGGGATCACGAACCGCGTCTGAAACCCCTTTGCCACAGAGACCAGCATTTATACAATAGATGTAACATCTGAGTAATTATATAGTAGGTAGTGTAAAAAAAACAGATGTAACAGCTGGTTAAGTATGAGTAGGTGGTATAATGAAGCATCTATAACAACTAGCAACTTAGCAATCAGCTTTAACTCTCCTCTCACAGCATGCTCAAACAAATGAGAGAATGTATTCAGAATACCTCTGCTTGTGAGGACATCAGATCTGCACACAGCTGGGCTATTTCTGGCTGGAAGCACCTATCACAGGTGCCAACCTGGGTCACAACCTTGAAGCCTTCCGTCATTCCCTCTGAAGTTTCCAGAACTTCAGACATACTGGCAAGCAAATGACTTCTCAGCTCAGAACCTGCAAAAGTGGATAAAACTGCCAATGAAAACATTTAAAAAATAAAATTGAATTTTATTGGCTGTTTGTGATTTCTTGACAAGTTCACATTCAGTAGTTTCCACTGCTTTCTGAACGACTGGCACTTATACCATTATATGAAAACCAGCAAAAGGCAGTCTGCTTCCAAATTGCCAGAACCTGTGTTTTGATTGTGGCATGCAAGATTGTCGATTACATTTGTAAACCTTGTCACAGTGCGACCTTATTGTGGCTCATAGTTAGTCAGTCGTGGTTCCACCTCCCCGTCAAAAGGTCGCCCCATTATGCTGTTCCTGTGCCAGTGAATATCACACAAAATGCTCCTCACTGCCCCACGTGAAAGTGGAACAGACAGGAGTCATGACAAACTAACATCCTGCACAAATATACTATGTATAATGCCGTTGCCTGAATGCCAACACAAAAGTCCACCATGAAAGATTACAGTTCATCGTCAATGGAAATGGCAGTCACTAGAAAACCAGCAGCCACACATTATTGCATAAGGCAACCCAGTTAGTTCAGCAACCGGCCGGCTGCCATTTTTCTGAACACGCAGTTCACGCTACAAACAACCACGGACAGATGTAAAAGCACCCCACATGAAATCCACAGCTCACAGTATCGCTCCACGCACTTAACTTGGTAGCTAGGCGATGAAACCATAGAGGCATGGGTTGATCAGCACGAAGATGGACATGGGACATTGTAGACACCGTAGGTACACAAATTCATAAGATAGGAAATACAGGATGGAGAATATCTTCGATGAGCCATGATGAGAGCAAAGTGATGCAATATTCTTGTCATAATCTAGCTGAGCTCCCAAAGAAGTGGTAACAGCCAGCGTATAAACCTGTTCATCTCCTTTGCACAACCTCATGCCGGAGGCAGAAAATCCATGAATTTTTGTCTGTTCACGCGGTGCATTCACTTTATGTGGAAACATGGCACTTTCTATTTTATGTATCATGTTTTCTGTCACACAAAAAAGGCGTTAAGCACAACTCTCCAGCCATCGGAATGCCTCCATCCCCAAACTGGAAGTCCATTTGAGTCTCCCTTTTAGTAAGGTGGAGAAAGGAATGTTTCGTGTGGAATGGCTCTCGTCACTTCAGAGGTCACAGATTATGAGAATTGTATGGATATTTTGCCCTGGCCATGTGGGGGTACGGGGTAATGAACAGGCTGATAGGTTAGCAGGGAATGCACCTCTTGGTGGTAGTTTGCCTATGGACAAGGGGGAGGTGGTCGTGCGCTTGTGGGACCAGGTGGAGAACAGATTGAGAACCAATATGTGGAAAGAATGAGATTGCGGCGGATCGGCAGGGGTTCTGGAAGAATCTCAAAACTGAGAGGGAAGACCAGGAGAACTTTTAATCAGATAGCGGTGGGAATGATTAGTAGTATGACTCTTTACTGGCTGTTGAACGGGGGGACGGAGCACGTATGGGAATGTCCTGAGTGCAGTGATGTTGGTTCTTAACTCAGCTCAACTCAACAGTCTCCCTTGACCTTGGCAATGGAGCCCCACCCAACCCATTTCCCTGGCACCACAGACTCACCTACGAGGGAGCTTCAAATGAAAACCGTAATTTGTATGCGGTGAATATATTCTGACAAAGTCAAGAACAAATGTATAATTTTTTTTAGAAAAAAATGCTCTTGGTCAGGTGTGTAACCACTCATGCAACACATGTAGTACCTCTTCACAGAAGTCACGCTGTTTTGAAACTTCCTACTCCACTCATACAACTGCAATTCTCTTTGGTGCATGTCAAAAGTGGGGCGGCCATCTTTAAACTGTCCTTATGATGTCACTATGTTTGTCTAAACTGTGATGTCTCGTGCTTAAAACTCTTTACACCCTTAACAACAATATTGACAGGTTACAAGACAAAGGAATGGCTATTGTCATTTCTATCACACTTTTAAAGTGTTCATCTGAAGCCCCCTCGTATGGATATTATCACATCAAGCAGGTATCACACCCAAACTTCCCATCTGCAGAGAGCTCATCTGCATGTAACTAGGTCATGATTCGGCACAGCACACACAGACAGGCTGGGACCAGGCCCAGGTTGGTCATGCTTCCTCCGCAGGTTTTAGACATCTCACTGTTTACAGACTCCAACCACCGCCCAGAGGGAGGACAGAAAGCATCAAACAGATCATCTCACACGTGGACTTACTGTCTTCAGAACAACAGGAGCACTGTGAATCTGCAACAACAGCATCTGTGACTGCAGCACTTGTGTTAAATATACGTGACAGATCCTGACTGGTGAGGACCTTTGCTGGGGTCTTGCTGTTGACATGTTTCTCTTCAGCCTTGTCCACTGCTAACTTGTGCTTCTTCAGAATATTCACAGCATTCTGAAAATATGAAATATATGAGCAATTTAGATTAGGGCACAGAAAGGAGGAGGAGAAGGAGGAGTGAAGCCTAATAGTATCAATGAAGCTTATGTGAGGAGTATAAGTTATTATGTACAGTATATGAAAGGAACACGGGTTACTTTCAAAACAGTAATGACAGCCTGGTCTCCTCCCAGTAGAACATGCGGACAACCCCTTGGCCTCCTGCGAATGCCTTCCTCTAACTCTCAGGTGATGGTTCCTTAGTCCCAGAGACTGTCTTGAAGCCGACTTCCTCCCAGCAAATCTCCTCTTCCAACAAAACTAACTAACCTCTTATGTCACTAAATGCTCAAAGACATGTCTATCAATGGCACCTTGCTGTTTTGACAGGCAATTGTTATATTCTTCACACACACAAAAAAGGAATAGTAATTACAACCTATGGCGGTAAGACCAGGGATGGAGTTATACCTTTCCATAGCACAAAACCCGGGCTGAATTGTAGAGACTTTGTATTGCCCATGCAGCATGAACTCTCTCTCGGCCTGCCTAATTTATTTCAAAGGATAGGTAACATCAATACACATGGAACAAGACAAGCTGCCGAATCAGCAAAGCAATGCTCTAACTGTTCACTGGTCAGGGCTTTCATCCTAGACCAGTTGCCGACCAAGACTTAGGGCCTGGTCTGCCCTGCCATGACATGTAGTCTTAGGTTGCATTTCATTGCACAAGGGTAAGGCTTGTACCCTTCCAACTGAGCTCCTCTGCCTGAAGCCGTTGACACAATGTGATGTGTTGAGTTTGGTGAGTGCCGCCCAACATTCGGCGCTAACAGTTCTGGGCAGTCTGCCTGGAATCTATATTTCATCAGTAATACGCCCAGAAAGCACTCAACAGGCACCCACCAGCAATGACATGGGTGCCTACAATGACAACAAACAAACAAATATAACATACACAAGAAGATGTTACCTGCAAGAAGCTCTCAGCTTCGGATGTTGTATCTTGGTACAGCAGGGACAGCTTCAGCAGGCAGACTGAGAAAATGGCACACCTGAAATATACAATGACAGGCACAACATGAGTGCCATCGCTGAAAACATGCTCCAGGCGTCCAACCTCCCTCAAAACTCTCCCATGAGGTTTAGGAGAGGTGCAGTGGTCAATCTATTTGCCTCACGTTTTGAAGGTTATGTGTTGATGGTAGGATTGTATTGCTTACACCAGTGCAATTTCTCTGGAGATGCCCGGGGGTCAGGACTAAAGCTACAGAGTTTGTGCAATAGTCTCAGCAGGCGGCTCGCTATTCTGCAGAGAGTGACCTAGCCAGATGGGCTAAAACCTGCTGCAGTGAAGCCAATCCTCTCACCTTGAACCTTGACACAAACAATGAGCAGGATCTGTAACTGTCATAAGGAGCCATGATGGCATTGAAGTTACTTCACACGCTGGTCAAGACACTGGTCTGAGTTCAATCCCCAGCTGTGGCAGGGGTTGTTCTAAGTACTAGTCCCCTTCTCACACACTGAGGCAGACTGGGTATATGGTGCCATATTTGTGCCCTGATCAGCATTCAATGAATGATGAGGTCATGTCTCATCAACCACCTTTACTTGCCAGGTCATTTCCTGGTGCTTATTTTAGGGTGGGTAAAAATCCCCACCTTGAAGGGATGTCAACACACAACCACTACATTGCACTTTGACACATGCTCAGGTATTTACTTTGTTGTTCCACAGCTGCAAGAGGCAAGGTCTCTGAGTTCCCAATGTCCTGTTTTCAGAAGTTGCTGGTTTGTCCATTTATGCAAAGTTTGATGCTTTCATACTCCGGGCGGTGATTTTCATTTTGTTTTCTCCATTTCTTTTTCACGAGTTTAGGGGTTTCCAAATCTTTAAAGCTCAGAAATAGTTAGGGATGCAACAGTTCCCTCCAGCCATTGCAAACTCACCTGTTGCTTCATGTCAGTGACACCACATAGTATTAGACTGATAATATAAGCCACAGTGTGTAGTTATGCTAAATAAACAAGACATTTTCTTCTTTTGCCCGTAACTTTGATGTTGCAGCACACATGCTAAGATTATATTGTGTTGTGGGAAATTTCAAAACCAGAGCCAGATACTTTCAAGGCATGATAATCCATACATATTCTCATCTCGTTGCGTTCCTCTTATACCTTGCGGTGTTCAGGTGTAGCATAAACAGCGGGAGAGTGTCTGTATATGGGCTTCATATAGTGAGATTCCCATTGGCTCTGTTACACCCTCTGTCCATTGAATACATGGTTGGCCTGTTCTTCTGGTTCTACTTGGTCTGTACATCGTTGCTTGTGGTATACTGTCAGTTGATAGTCTATTTGTGGTTAGATCTGCCAATTTTGACATTCTGCCACTGCAGTCACCATTAAGGCCTACTCCTGATAATACCCAACGGCAGCAAGATTTTTAACCTGCTATAATGCACACCCAGGACCTTCTAATTTTTAGTTCACGTTTGAGAAGAACTAGAGATCACTGGAAGTATGGCATTACTGGGTTCCATAAAAGAATTATTCTCACATGGATTTGAACCGGACACTTTTCACGCTGGAGACCTGTATCTCTAAATCACTCCAAAACCTATATTTGTTAGTTGCATACCCTTTACAGGACGTCACAGTCAACACCAGCATTGTTTTACTGTTGAGATCTCTTGGCAAATTTACGTTTAGTAGTTTGCCATTGCTTTCTGAACGACCGGCAACCATACCATTTCGTAAAAAACCAACGCAAGACGGTTTGCTGCCAAATTGTCTGCAGCTGTTTCGAATGCGGGATTAGGAACTGGGCACGTAACCCCTTTGCCATGGAGACCACAAAACCTCACCACCCTCTACACCTCAGGGTAGAAAAGGAAACATAAAGAAAACTTATGGCTAACACTCTCGCCACAGCACCACAAAAATCAATCCCCTTTTAACTGACCTCAGCGAAAGTTCACTAAAACATTGACCTTAACTATTCTGAATCACAAAATTCAAAACAATGGCTTCATGTTGTAAATAATGAAGACACAAACAATGGTTGCATAATTTATTGCCAGGCATATTTCGCTGTATCTTGTAAGTGCAGAAACTAATCAACATAAAATGAAGCAAACAATGAATGCATAAAGCTGAAGTACACAACACAAGCCATCACGGTAATTTTACAGTGACCATCGCATCTATTTGCTGACAAAGGATCTTGAAACAGTCAACTCATCAAGTCACAAGCCACCATGGTAATTTTACAATGACAATCATATCTATTTGCCGACAAAGGATCTTGAAAGAGGCAACTCACCAAGTCACAAGCAAACACTTTCTGGCCATGGCCAGGCCCTCGGTGAAGTAGGTCTTGGCATATTTAGCATTGCCAGTGTGCAGGCACAGGTTGCCGTATTGCTTGACCGACAGCAGGTACTCGTGGATGACCCGCCAAAACTCCAGTGAGGGCTCTGAATAAAGAAATATTCCTTTTATCAGATGTGACAGGGAAAACATTCCATTTGACAGACATGACAGGGAAAACATTCCATTTGGCAGACAGGGAAAACATTCCATTTGGCAGACACACAGGGAAAACATTTCATTTGAGAGGCATGAATAACATTCCATTGGCAGACATGACAAGGAAAACATTTGTAATCACGACTGCTATAGGAACATGTGATGCAAAATGACTACAACTTAAGGATGAAAATGGAGGAAGAAAGAACATCACACTCTTACTTCCAGTGCTTTGGAAATCCTCTCCAAGGTTAAAGGCCACAACAGTCCGGATATTCTTGAGTGACTCTCCGGCCAGCTCCAGGGGGTAGGTTGTGGAACCACAGCTGCTGCCTGGAGATATACAAGTTGCATAAATAACCATTAAACATACCATCTTCACCCCTGTCATGTAGCAAGTTCTTTGCGGGACATCGCTCTCATCGTGGCCTGCCAGCTCTGTCCTGCCTCATATATTTTCATGCTCAAGTTTCTGTTGTGTCCTGTGTCTCACACATTTTCATGCTTAAGGTGTGTGCAATGTCCTGTGCCTCACACATTTTCATACTCCAAGTGTCTGTAATGTCCTGTCTCACACATTTTCATGCTCAAGGTGTCTGCAAAGTCCTGTGTCTCACACATTTTCATGCTAAAGTTTCTGCAATGTCCTGTGTCTCACACATATTCATGCTCTAGTTTCTGCAATGTCCTGTGTCTCACACATTTTCATGCTCTAGTTTCTGCAATGTCCTGTGCCTGAAACATTTTCATGCTAAACTTTCTACAATGTCCTGTGTCTCTCACATTTTCATGCTCCAGGTGTCTGCAAATGTCCTGTGTCTCACACATTTTCATGCTCAAGGTGTCTGCAATGTCCTGTGTCTCACACATTTTCATGCTCAAGGTGTCTGCAATGTCCTGTTCCTCACACATTTTTATGCTCCAAGTGTCTGCAATGTCCTGTGCCTCACACATTTTCATACTCCAAGTGTTTGCAATGTCCTGTATCTCACACATTTTTATGCTCAAGCGTCTGTAATGTCCTGTCTCACACACATTTTCATGCTCCAGGTGTCTGCAATGTCCCATGTCTGCCACCATGTTGGTCTCCCCCTGCCCTCCATAAAAAAAAAGTCGCTTAAAAGTCGACAGGGTCGACTTCATTGTGCCGGGTTTTATCCCATATGGCTCGGTCTCTTTCCGCAGTACAGAATGCGTCGCACAAAGCACGAACTCCGTAGCTTTTAGCGACGACCCACAGGAGTCTCCGAAACATTTAACTCATAAACCGAAGGACGCGGCCCGGAATCGAACCCACAACCTTCAGAGCACGAGATAAACGGCTTGACCACTTCGCCACAGAGACTCCCACTCTCCAAGCCAACATGGCATTTAATGCGACCAAAGCATTTCAGTTTTGGAGACTTGATGCTACCCATGAGCCGATGTCCTTCAGACCCTGTTGAATGTCAGTATCTTTCTTTGTCTTGACCCTCGGTACCTTAAGAATTTATTTGTAACTATGGAGAAAGAAATATATGTTAATGAGGAAAAATTGGAGGCGGTGGAAAATTGTGAATATCTTGGGTCATTGATTACCAACAACGGTGACACAATGAAAGAAATTAAACGACGACTATCAATTGTTCTTCAAAGACTAAAACAATTGAATAAATTATGGAATGGGACAGACAGAACTACAAAAATTAGATTTTTAAGAGCATGCATCTTTCCCATTGCAACATACGCCTGTGAGACCTGGACACTTACTAAACAAGCTGAACAGCGCATAAATGCCTTTGAATATAAATGTTATAGACGAGTTCTAAGAATATCTTGGGTAAAGAAAAGAACAAATGCATCCATACTTCACGAGCTGAATATTGAAGAAGGTTGGCTATTAAAGACGATAAAACAAAGAAAATTGAAATATTTCGGTCACTTGAAACGTCACGAAAGTTTGGAGAGAACAATAATGGAGGGGTATATGCCTGGGAAGAGAGGAAGAGGAAGGCCAAAGAGAAGATGGGTGCAGGATGTGGCGGATGATCTCCAGATGGGTGTATCGGACGCGGGACATCTTGCTTATGATCAAGAGGTTTTCCGGAAGGTTGTTATGGGAGCGAGGTTCTGCAAAGGACATGCGACTGAATGAATGAATGAAGTTCAGAATCCAAATTTACTTCTACAGTGACTGCAAAATTGTCCATCTATTCTATGGCTAAATAGATACATCAGTAGACATGTGACCACTGAAGAAGGTCATCTGAATTTATTTCACAAGACTGGCATATGTATAACGAAGACACAAACATTAGATTGCATAATATATTGCCTGGCATACTGAGCTGCATCTCATCATGTGCAAGCTACAGATATCACACAACATAAACTAAAGCAAGAAAATAAATCCTTCAAGCGAAATATACAACATACACATTTAAATTGTCTACCATGGTAACTTTAAACCGACTATCATGTCTTACTGTTTACACAAAGTTGGCATGGCTATATGAATAGCAATGGTCTCTGCAAACTTTAATATTTGTCCATTTTGTGTGTTAAACAAATGTGTAGACTAAATTACTGTTAGAATAGTGATTTCAGCTTGAAGGATTTATCTTGTTGCTTTAGTTCATGTTGTGTGATTTCTGCAGGAGACAGCTGATGAGATACAGCGATAAAATTTCCAAACAACTGTTTCTGTCTTCTTATGCAAATTCACTTTGGGAAAACACTGTTTTGAATTCCGGACATATACAATGCCTACCTATCATTCCATCGCCCGGCTACTGAGTTAAGTGCGTGGAGTGACAATGTGAGCTGTGGATTTTGTGTGGAGTGCTATTACATCTGGCCAAGGTTGTTTTTATTGTGAAGTGCATGTACAGAAAATGGCGACCAGCCGGTTGCTGAACAAACTGGGTTGCCTTATGCAGTAATGTGTAGCTGCTGGTTTTCTAGTGACTGCCGCTTCCATTGACGATGAATTGTATTTTTCGGGGCTGACTTTTGCGTTGACATTCTGGCAGCAGCATTTTGCATTTTATACCTATGTGGGCTGTTGGTCTGTTGACTCCTATCTGTTCCACTTTTCACATGGGGCTTTGTGGAGCATTTTGTGTGATATTGACTGGCACAGGAATGGAGCATAATGGAGCAAACCTTTGCCGCAAAGTTCGAACCGCGACTCCCGGGAAGGTTAACCCGGTCAACTAAGCCCGCAGAAGTCGGATGTGTCGGCCTAACGGCGCAAGAATGCAGCTGTGCTGTAAACAGGCACAACGCAATCACGTCCGAAAAATAACACAGGATGAATGCAGAAGAAGAACCGTGACTAACTAACGGATAGTACTTGCCTGTACCAGTCACTGGAGCGGAGCCAGGCAAGGAATGAAACTCTGCATCCAGTCTGTTGATGATGGCCAGGGCGGTGTAGATGCTGCAGGTTCGAAGCCCCTTCCTCCTGCTGTCCTCAATCATCTTGGCTGCCAGGTCACGAGCCAGGACAAATTTCTCCAGCTGAGACCAGAAGAGAATTGATCAAATATTTAGCATGGAGAAACAGCACATATCAAATCAACAAGTATTGATTGGCACTGATAGAAATAGAAGAAATAAGTAGAGATTAGACAGAAGACACATTTTGATTCAGGGGTGTCAATCTGGTCATGCTTTGAAGTACACTTTGTTCCTGCAGTGAGGTGCTGTTGTCATTTGGAGGTGAAAAGTTAGCATTTTAATTTTTCTGTTGTTTATCATCATCATCCAGTGCCATGCCGGCTGGTGTGGACAATCATGCCTCTCCACAAATTATGATCTCCGACGGCATGGATCAATTTTGTGTGTTGAGCCCCTTCCACGCCATGACCCAAGACTGTCAAGAATTTTCTCCCGCTGTCTTCACCTATCTCAATTTCCACAAATCTTTCCGGTCGCCATATGTTCCAGTTTTTATCTTCTCATAACGTGGCCATAAAACGATGACTGCCTCTTTCTGATGCTGTGATAGGTTATCTTTGCGACTTAGCTTCCCTCAAAGTGTCCAGATTGCTAATTTTGCCTGTCCAATTAATTTTCAGCATTTTTCTATAAAACCACATCTCCACGGCTTCCAGGGATTGTCTAGTCTAGTGTATACAATCTCCTAATCTCCAATAAATACTCATGAATTTGTTTATGTGCTGTCTTAGTGACCTCAAAGGTTCTACAATTGATATTTAAATGTGGAAAAACAAGAGTTTTTAAGATGCCAATGAAACAACACAGGATGGCAAAGTTATGATGATAGTGTTGAATTTGGTGTCATGCGTACACTGGCCTTGACCTTCAGCATAGCCCATACATGTGCTACTATTTCTAGTGCACCGGACAATTTGTGCGTGTGGATTAGCTGTCCCTATTGCCAGTGTCCCTCCCCATCATGCGAACGCACTCCAACTTCTGAGGTACTTGTAATTTACGTCCCCAAGTCAAAGACAAGAAGTGAACAGTTTAGTCCAACAGACCGGTTTAGGGGTTGAATCCGTTACCTCAGCATCAGCATCTGGAAGTTTAAGAGCGAAAGCTCTTGACCATTTGGCCATGCCGACCTCCGCACATGATGAACACATCATCATCAAGTGCTCTGCCAGCTGGCGTAGACATTCAGATCTCGGTCTTTGGTGTTCTGGATCAACTCTGCTGAAGATATTCCTCCATGCCATCGTCTCAATCTGTCCTTTCATCTCTCTTGGTCTGCCTCTGCCTCTCTTCCCCTTGATCTTTCCAGTTGTCACGATGTTCTCCAATTCCTCTCTTCTCATCACATGACCAATGAAAGATGTTTGTCTCTTTCTTATTGTTGTAGTTTCATTAGCCTCTTTCAGGCAATTGTCATTAGTTACTCTGGCAGTCCAAGGAATTCGCAACATTTGACTTAGGAACCGCATCTCTGTTGCTTCCACGTTCTTCCTAATTTGTTCATTTGCATACCAAGATTCACTGCCATACTGCAAAACAGGTTCTAAATAGCACTTCAGCACTCTCTTTCTTACATTCAATGATAGTGATTTTCTGTATAATATACTTTTCGTTTTCTAAAATGCAACCTTTGCTTGCCCTATTCTGTTTTTACTCTCTGTTGTGCACCTTCTGTCTGATATTATAAATGCTCCTAGGTATTTAAAATTATCCACTTGGTTAAGAATGTTCCCTTCTATTTCCATTTAACAATTTGGTGTCACTTTTTTCTATGATAGCTGTGGACGATTTGGCAGCAGACTGCCTTGAGTTGGTTTTTTACAAAATGGTATGGTTGTCAGTCGTTCAGAAAGCAACAGGAAACTACTGAACGTAAACTTGCCAAGAGATCACAACAGCATAAAATGCTGGTGTTGACTGCAACGTCCTGTAAAGGATATGTAACTAACTTAACTCTTTTTTTTTGGTGATATCACCATTGTTAATGCTATAAATAACCTTTTTATGGGGGGGGGGGGGGGGGGGGGGTGATATCACCATTGTTACTGCTATACATAACTTTTTTATGGGGGGTGATATCACCATTGTTACTGCTATAAATAACTTTTTTGGGCGATATCACCATTGTCACTGCTATAAATAACTTTTTGGGTGATATCACCATTGTTACTGCTATAAATAACTTTTTTGTGGTGATATCACCATTGTTACTGTTATAAATAACCTTTTTTTGGGTGATATCACCATTGTTACTGCTATAAATAACCTTTTTTGTGATATCACCATTGTTACTGCTATAAATAACCTTTTTTGGGTGATATCACCATTGTTACTGTTATAAATACCTTAGTTTATTTATGGTATGACCTAAAGTAACCAGATGTTCCCCATCATCACATGCAAACAAGCATCTTACCTGTCCGGCCTTCAAGTGATGAGAGGCAACCGCTGTCAAACTCAACAAGCTTCCGGACTGTTCAAAGTCGGGAACATCCAACAGAAAACCATGAGCCTCGCGCTGTGAAGAGTCTTCTGCAGGGGCGCACCTCATTCCCAGTTGAGGGATGAGGACGA
Source organism: Cepaea nemoralis (assembly GCA_014155875.1). Taxonomy (NCBI): domain Eukaryota; kingdom Metazoa; phylum Mollusca; class Gastropoda; order Stylommatophora; family Helicidae; genus Cepaea; species Cepaea nemoralis. The sequence goes on from JACEFZ010028319.1 coordinate 210,363, forward strand.
CTAGTGTCTGCATGACATCCCTTGTCACATCCGGTCGCTTCATCAGAGATGCCAGACGATGGGCTCTACATAATGCAGTGGCGGCTACAGTCGTCTGCAACAGATGAAAACAACACATGTAGGTGTTTGATGATCTCATGAGCAGAGACAATGGCTATGACCACTAACTAGTACAGTCACTGTCCAAAAGGAAAGCAATGGCAAATTACCTTCTGCAAAACTTGCCAAGAAACCCTAAAAATCATGGAATATCTTGGGTCATTAATTACCAACAATGGTGACACAATGAAAGAAAATAAAAAACAAACATCTATTGCACTTCAAAAACTAAAACAACTGAATAAATTGTGGCGTGGGACAGGTAGCCCTACAAAAATTAGATGTTTAAGAGCATTCACATTGCAACATACGCCTCTGAAAACTGGATACTTACTAAACAAGCTGAACAGAGCATAATTGCCTTTGAATATAAATGTTATAGACAGGCTCTATGAATATCTTGGATAAAGACAAGAACAAATGCATTTATACGTCAAAAGCTGAATATTGAAGAAGGTTGGCTATTAAAGACGATAAAACAAAGAAAATTGAAATATTTTGGCCACTTGAAATGCCATGAAAGTTTGGAGAGAACAATAATGGAGGGGTATATGCCTGGGAAGAGAGGAAGAGGAAGGGCAAAGAGAAGTTGGAGTGCAGATGGGTACAGGATGTGGCAGATCTCCAGATGGGTGTATTGGACGCAAGACACCTTGCTTATGACCGAGAAGTTTTCTACAAGGTTGTTATGGGAGCGATGTTCTGCAAAGGACATGCTACTGAATGAATGAGGCTTTTTAGCCCCCTATGGAGTCTGGGCCATCAACTCCAGGTTTTGGATATGAAGTGTGTACATGATGAAGTAAACATATTGTGATTACAGCAGGATATAGCAACAACTGGAATCCATGGGAATCTCAATATATGAGGGGGATTCAAATGAAAACCTTTCATGTTTTGTGTGTGTGTGAATATATTCTGAAAAGGTCAGGAACAAATGTATAATTTTTTAATGTACTTCACACAGTATGATGCAGACATTCTGGTCACCCGCTCCTCATTTTCTGGTACATTTAGCAATGTCTTCCACTTACTCAGTGAAATATGTGTCACAATAATTGTTATTCACCTGATATGGCATCTTTGTGGGGTATAGTATGTGAGTTTGTATTTGCTGTTTCTGCACAGGGGCTCAACATGCATTTGTGTCTCGTGTTGTACACACAGAGGTAGCCATATTACCTACAAGTTATATTTCCAACTGCCAACAGATATTTTGCAGTTGCACCAGCGTACTGACCTGGTAATATCATGAGCATGCTCAGACACATGTTGCACGCCTGGGCTCTTCGCTTGTCAAATTGAGAGAAAGACTGCCACCTACTTCTCCTTGCTCTCAGGCCTACAATAATGAGATGGCTCTATCATACCACAGACCAATAACAGGAAACTGGGACTTGGGTCATGGGATATTATTTATTGACCTTTAAAAAGTATCAAAGAAAGGGATATCACACATTTCCCCCATAAAAGTACAATAAAGAACGGACACTGAAGAAAGTTATTTAAGCAAATGTAAAACTCAGTGAAAACAAGACAACGTGCACTCACTTTAAATAGTACCAAAGATCGAGATATGAATCACTGACCCCACAAAAGTACAGGGTGTTTGTGATTTATAAAGTCTCACCAAACTTTGTATATAGAACAAATTTGAAAAATAAATTCTTTCTACCATTAATAACACCATTCTGTTTGGAGTGCAAAGAATTACCCAAGCAGGCGCCAGCCATTCGCTGCATATTGCTTCATGAAGGACTGTGGAGCACATTTTTTTATGACATCATGTACCTCATTTTTCAAATTTGTTCTACATACAAAGCACAAAGTGTAGTGAGACTTTACAGACACCCGGTACAATAAAGTATGGACACTGAACAAGGTTATTTAAACAAATGTAAAACTAAGTGACAATAAGACATTTGGCACTAACTTTGTAGTTGATGCTGGCCAGTTCAGCTATCTTCTGCAGAAATCGCAAACTCATGTCCATTCGAAGCATCCCATCATCCTCCATGACACTGTGACCCACAGAGGTGAACCATGCTGTCCAGACTTTTAGACAACTTGTAGCCTTCTTCATCAGAAACTCACTGTCCACCTGCCAAGAAATGTATCACTCAATAAACATCTTGTACATCACCAAGAATGACTTGTACTGTTTAGGTAGCAATTTAGATACATGGGGAAACAGATAACAATGTTAAAATGAGACCACAAAAGACGAGAAGAGCTTTCATATCACTAGGGAATTTGAAATTACACCTAGTAACAAACCTAGGATATTAATTCTAATGTTAAATCAATATCGCTGTATGGAGCAGAAATATGGACAATTAAATAAATCTTATATATAAAAGGCAATCTCCGTCTATATGTATGTATGTCCTTTATGCGTTCGCGAACGGTCCATCCGATTGAGATGAAATTTTCTACACATCTTTCTCTCATTTACGCGCTGCCAACTGTGATATTTTTTTAGTGTGAAATCGGCTGCTTACTTAATATTATTTAATTTTTCATTATAATTTCTATATAGCAAGGGGACTTAACTCTACAAAAGTTATTTCAAGGGGTATAACTTTTAATAACTTGTCTGTATATCTGTATATCTTATAGTCATATTGTTGCATCGTTTTCAAAGATTTATAAACTCTTTGTCTATAGTTATTTACCGGCATATGAGTTATAATAAATAATGATACAATCTTTAAGGCATTTTCAAAGTTTTCATGAAAATAATGCATAATGCATAACATTGTAACTCATCTTTTTATGCTTAAGAAGTTATCTACAGTCATGTAGGTGATTAGAAACAGTTTTCATTAAAAATAATGGATGGTGTGTGGAAGGACATTCTTTTAAGTTACTTTGTTTTTGTTGTATGAATTTAATGAGACGCTACCCGCCAGGAGCTGGGCGAAGCCACGCCGGGTCAGATAGATAGACAGACCCACCTTTTCGCTGCAGTTATCTACAGGCATATGCGTTATAATCCTCCTCCTCCCCTCTTCCTCCCTCTTCTTAATCACTCCTCTTCCTTCCTCCTCCTATGTCCTCCCCCTCATCCCTCCTCCCTCTACCTCCCTCCTATTCCTCTCTACTCCTCCTCCTCTCTCCGCCTATCTCTTTCTCCCTCCTCCTCCACCTCCCTCTCCTCCCAGCTCCTACTCCTCCTTTTTCTTCTTCTTCTGCTGCCGCCGCTCCATTTACCCAAGTTAATTGTTGGGGAAGATGTAAAGATCTTTCAAGTGCTCTTTCTAATGCTTTTTGTAAGTTGGTCTTCATTTATCTAAGGTTGTTCTAACTGCAACCAATAAATGATTAGACAGACAGGCAGACAGACAGAGAGGGAGAGACAGACAGACAGTCGGGAACGGGAACTTATATGACTACTTATATGAATTAAATGAGATGCTCCCCATCAGGGGCTGGACGAAGCCGGGCCGGATCAGACAGACAGATAGATAGTCGGGAACGGGAGCTTATATGAATTAAATGAGATGCTCCACACCAGGAGCTGGGCGATGCCGGGACAGACAGACAGACAGATAGTCGCTAACGGGAACGAGAATTTATATGACTACTTATATGAATTAAATGAGATGCTCCCCACCAGGCACTGGGCGAAGCCGGGCCGTGTCAGCTAGTTAGTAATAAATTATGGACGTGCATAAACTGGCGCACGCACAAAATAAAAACAATTACATTGGCATGGCTGTGGCGAAGGGCTAGTGAACGTAATTTGCAATCCTGCATATCACGTTCGAAATCAGCTGCAGATGAAATGGAAGCAGACTGCCTTGCGTTGATTTTTATTACTGGTATGAGTGTCGCTCGTTCAGAAAGCAATGGCAAACTACTGAAGTAAAACTTGCCTAGTAAATTACAAATAGCCAAAATTGCTGGGGGCTACCTGTACAGAATAGGCAACCAACTGTTAAATTGGCATGACAGAATCACTAATGCAGAACTTAGGGAAAGAACTACACTTGGAGTATGAAAATGTGTGAGGCACAGGACATTGCAGACACCTTGAGCATGAAAATGTGTGAGACACAGGACACTACAGAAACTTGAGCATGAAAATATGTGAGGCAGGACAACAAACTATACTGGCATGAGATAAGAAAGACACTAAGAGAATGTGATAATAGTAATACCAGATAGTCCTTTCTCTGCAATCCACCTGGCAAATCAAACTTGCCACACACACACACACACACACACCCCCCCCCCCCCCCCCAAAAAAAAAAAAACATCATGCAGAAGGAAGAAGGAAATAAAAAAACAGTAATTAATAATATAGGAAGGACATGCATGACAGTGGGGGTAAAGGGGCATAAGAAGAACAGACTCAAACCCTCTTTCTTTATTGAGGAATTGAACATATGTCCCATAATATGCAAGGCAGGCAATCTAACCTCTTGACCAGACACCTCTCTGTTCTAAGTGCTAGACATGACATCTCTTTTACAGAACTGAAAGAATCACCTGCTCAGCTGTTTTTGAATCCGTTTGACACATGGTTCTGATATCTGAGGCTACAGCTCGTTTGCTCATGGTAACGGCACGTTTCGGGGTGAAATCTAGCCCCAGCGAGGTCTCTTGCATCATGACATCCATCTCTGAGGCATCTCGCAATGAACTCGAATTCTGTGGTGAAGATCCTTGTGAAGACTGAGGCATCAAGGTATCAGATACTGCGGTGACCTGAAATAAGCCGTTTATGTTACTTAAATTATACAGTCACATTATGCCGTCAAAGTAAGTATACAGCCAAAATATACAGTCAGAGCATACAGTCAAGTATAAGTCAGGGTATATAGTCAGAGTATACAGCTGGTACTTATGTATTTCAGGCTCTTTTCTATTACTGCAGCCCATTAGGGAAATACAGAATAGTATCAGAGTAACCTACTAAGCATATCACAAGAGGAAATTTGGCCGTTGAGTGCAATCGCATCTCAAAAGGTTGACCGTTTTCCAAAAAAGTATCCTCTCAATCAATGATAGACACACAGAAGACACATACGAGTTGGTGGATAGACACATAAGTGGGTTGGATAGGTAGCTAGGTAGGGAACAGACTGATGGACAGATGTATGAATAGATGGTCAAGCAGACAGATGAAGGAAAAGCTTACTTCTGCTGCATTGTCAGCAATGTCCAGGTGAATGATAGACAGACAGATATGGGTAGGTGGACAAATAGATGGGCTGGATAGATAGGGAGACAGACAGACTGATGACAGATGTATGAATGGACGGACAGGCAATAAGACAAAGGAAAAGCTTACTTCTGCTGCGTTGTCACCTGCATTCCAAGTGAATGACAGACATACAGGTAGATATGGGTAGATGGATAGATACATAGATGGGCTGGATAGATAGGGAGACAGACAGACTGATGATAGATGTATGGATGGATGGACAGGCAGACAGACAAAGGAAAAGCTTACTTCTGCTGTGTTGTCAGCCATGTCCAGGTGAATGATAGACAAATAGACGGATATGGGTAGGTGGATAGATACATAGATGGGCTGGATAGATAGGGAGACAGACAGACAAAGGAAAAGCTTACTTCTGCCGCATGGTCGCCAATGTCCAAGTGAGAAAGTGTGTTCAACATCCCCCAGTACAGGAAAGCAGCCTGGGCTAAAATATCGTCAAATTGCTGACTGGTGTCTGCCAGTAACACATTCGTAGCCGCCTTTAACAGGTCCAGGCACTCCCTGGAGAGAGAGAGTGAATGATAACAAGGTTAACATGATACTCACGCTCTAATAACCTGTTACAATTAACATGTGATATTTTTATAGCGTAGAACACTGACACCGAAAGGTACAAGAGGAGCATGATGAGATGAGAACGTAGAACAAATTTGTCATATTATTACGTGACAAGTCTGTGGTATTAATACGTTGACATACAAGCCACAAACAATATGTAACAAATATACTGTTAATAATGACGTTGGATGAAGAATGACTTGCGCGATGACTTGGATTAAAGTGAGGAAGAGTTGCGCAATTTGTCAACCTCACTCTCTCGCCTGAGTCCATCTGAGTCCAATGGCAAGACAAGTCGAGAAGACTGGAGACGAATATAGGTGCAGTGGATGACCAGGGCGCTCTACGTGCTCCACAACGCTTTGCAGGTAAACGCCATCTTGCCCGTACTGGCAAGTGTGTTAATAAACTAACTATAGCACAACAATAGCAAACAAAAGTAACAATTTTGAAAACGTGCATCTTTTCTATGGTAACATATGGATGGGACCATTTCCAATTCAAAGAAGGAAGAAAATCAAGGCTTATTCGGCATTCTGAAACTGAATACCACGGACCATGAAAACAAACACTTATTACGCACTCTGAATATCATATACCTTGAAAATGAAGACTGACGACTTACCCTGAAACTGAAGTCTTATCATCAGCCTCAAACCAGAGTGTCTGTGCCAAGAAAAATCTCTGTGCTGCACGGTCAGTCTCAGACAGGCTCTTGTGGTTTACCAGGAACAGCAGGATGTTTGAGGCTTGCCTCATAGCGGGCAGACTGAAACACAAGATATTACATGTTCTTACTGCTTGGTTAGTTAGCCTATCAGATTATTCACACTGCAAATCAAATCATTCAGTCCATAAGTAGCAAGTAGCGGCCGTCAACATTGTTCTCTGTTGGTTGAATATTTTTCTTTGCCCCCCTGGACAGCACTCCTGTCTAACCTCATCCCTTTTCACTTAATGTTCTTACATTCTGGTCAAAATTGCAGGTTCACAGTCATCTCTTGATTCATTTAATCATCCTGTCTCTCAGAGAGCATTCACTGTATCAGCCCGGTCCATGGCTCGACCTCACTCCACAAGAGCCCAGCTCGCAAGCATTTCAGCTTGTCCATCTCCTCTTACATTCGCATGGCCTGGCACAAAAATGAAGCTGATTTCTGTCAGCCCTGACTTACTAATGTTGCACCCACTGTCATTGAGCCCAGGCCATCTCGATCTTCCTGAGCATAAGCACCGAGTCACTGAGAAAGCATATCTGGACAAGTCTTGTCACCAGCCAGGCTGAATCACAACATGGTTACATCATAACATGTCACTCTCCAGATGTGACATTCCATTCACTTTATTGTAATCCTACACACTGATGCTTTGAAAGACATGTCCGGGCCACAAAAATGATACAGATAAGTAACTGTTATATTTATATTTTCATGTAGTTGTCGGTTTGTGTTTGTTTATTCTGTGCTGATGAAATGCTTTAGCCGCAACGTCTATTTTGTTACTTGTCATCATGTTCTGCTGGTCTCCCTGGTGTAGGTGTTAAGGACATTGTTCGTAATCCCGTATACTCTTGCACGAAACACAGCAAGACTCGGCAGTGGGTCACGTCACGCTGGTTACTTACAGAGGTATGTGAGCCGGTCATTCAGAAAGCAATGGCAAACTACTGAACGTAAAACTTGCCAAGACATCAACAGCAGCTGAAAAAGGATATGCGGGGAAAAAAATCATGTTCTAGTAAAGCTTACTGCCAATTTCTATTTTTTGGTGATTCATTCAGTTCCGGTCTTGCACACTTGGCTAGTTTCTGGACATGGAGAGGGAACAAAAGCTCTCTATCACAGTTTTTGTGCAGATGATAGTTTGTACTGGGGTTGGCAAAAGTCTCTAAATCAAGCTCACTCCAAAGGATGCAAGGTCTTAGACATCCCGAGAGCCAATGGAGTTAAAACAGTTTAACAGAGAACTGACAACCAGCCAACCATAGTTAACTAACTAGAACACAGTTAAATTAGTTAGTTGCATATCCTTTCCAGGACATTGCAGTCAATCCCAGCAATTTTAGGCTGTCATTTCTTGACAAGTTTACGTTCAGTAGTTTGCCTTTGCTTTCTGAATGACTGGCACTCATACAATTGTATGAAAACCAACTCAAGGCAATCGGCTTCCAAATCGCACGCAGCTGTGTTTCAAATGCGGTATGCAGGATTACAAAATGCAATCATATCACCTCCGCCACAGAGCTAGTAAGAGAGTTACAGGGCAGTAAACATGAGACTACAACAAGACTTTATTCTACGACAACACGTGACAAGAAGAAGTGGCAAACAGAGCCAGACATTACCTTTGAGTCAATGACAGTCTACTGGCCACCACCAGCAGCAGCTGTATACCCTTGTCTTCATCTTGGCAAGACTCGAACAGTTGCAGCGCCGACCTGACAGGCAAAAACTGTGCGGTCACTAAACATAATACCATCTATAGACTGTTTGATACAAAACTGTGCGGTCACTAAACATAATACCATCTATAAACTGTTTGATACAAAACTGTGCGGTCGCTATACATAATACAAACTGTTTGATACAAAACAGCGCAAACATGAAATGAAAAAACTGGAACTGATTCATGTAACAATGAAATGAGCATTATAGATAAGAAACATGGAGAATGACCTAAACAGTTGAGTTGGGCCAAGAACCGACATCACTGCACTCAGAACAATCCCATACGTGCTCCGTCCCCTCGTTCAACAGCCAGCAAAGAGTCACACCACTAATCGTTCCCAGCGCTATCTGATTGAAATTTCTCTTGGTCTTCCTCCTCAGTTTTGAGATTCTCCCATAACCCCTACCGATCCCCCGAAATCTCATTCTTTCCATATATGGGTTCTCAGTCTATTCCTCCCATCATCTCCACCTGGTCCCACAGGTTCCCAACCACCTCTCCCTTGTCCATAGGTAATCTACCACAGAGAGGTACACTCCCTGCCAGCCTATTAACGTAAACAATTACTAGTAAACTACAAATATTCATTAATTTTTTAATGTGCAGAATAGACGGACTAAAATGGCATGACAGAATCACCAATGTGGAGCTCATGGAGAACTCAGTAAACAAACACCAGTGAATAAAGTGGAGAGGAAAAGATCCTAGCACTGGATAGGACATATTGAGAAAACTTGGGAATAGCTTACTTTGAAAGTTATTTGTCTAGTACCGACAGGATGCCTTCATGGGAGTTCACATTTGGTCCTAAAAGACGAAAGTGGAAGAGAAAACATTGAGCACACACGGCAACCTTATGGTGACTGCACTCATGAAGGCAGTTTGTTTATTTATTTGGAAAGTGCTGAAGAAGACTTGCCAAGGCAGTTGGTTGTATGGCCAACTCTTTACAATTTACAATTGAAAAGGCTCGACACTGTGGAGTTCATGCAGTTATCTTGTTTTAGTCTCCCACTGAGTTATGGATAAACATAACTAGATTTGATGCTTGCCTGCCAGCCCAGGAGATGTCTTCGGAAATGGTGTTTGTCCATCAAGAATGATGATGACCATTAATTTAATCCAGTGGGGCTGTAAGTTTGGAGTCGTGAGTTCTAAGATGGCTGGTAAGGCCTATTTTGGCTCAAATTGTTCTTTGACAATGTGGATAAAGAATGCTTGACATTCAAGGAGGATCTCCTGCAGTGGTTTTTCTGTTGAGCCCCTTTTCACAGCTCTTGCAGTCCTGGTTGCGTCACAAGTGTCTACATCCTTGCATAATGATATGCGCCACGAGTTTCGGTCTTTGGCAGCAGCCTCACAAGTGTCATGATGAATTCCAAAAGCTTCTAGTGAGATCGTCAGTGTCTTTAAAGTGTTTCCTCTGGCTGCCTTGGGAATACAAGCGATCGGTGTGATACTGAGATTACCCCTGCAGTGCCAACTGGTCTATGAAACTATGGGTCAAGCACCATATGCCCAAAACGTCTCAAGGCACGTAGAAGGGTCGTCAGTATAAGTAGGCTGACCCACTCTACGCAAGAGATGCAGGAAGATAGCAAGAAGACCATGAACAAGATGGATTGCCAGAAAAACACATTACAGAGACATAGTCTAGATAGTTAGTTCAAGAGAGACGATAATCTTACAGTGATGGCTCCTGCTTGAGTACTTTCACCAGAATCCTGATAACAGACTCCGACACCAGGCTGGCATCAATCATGACAGCTTTACTGATGATGCCCCAGGCTTCTTTCAGCTGTGACGTCTTCAGGTAGCTCTCACATAAGGTCACATGATGACTGATTGATGGGAGCTGGAGAACAAATGAGGTTTGTCAAATAAACTTCTGGTCTTTGAATAAATCTTACACACAAAAAACTATGTGGTAATTTACGGAGGGATGGTAAAAAACAACAGAATTTATCATATAAAATTTAGTCTTTGAATAAATCTCACTCACAGAACTACATGGTATTTATAAACAGAACATGGAAAATAATAGAAGTGATCATTTAAAGCTCCAGTCTTGAATAAATCTCACACATAGCGCTAATGGTATTTACTATGAGAACATAGATGATAACAGAATGTATCACATAAAGTTCAGTTTTGAATCAATCTCACACACAGAACTACATGGTGATTTATTAAGCGAACACAGCAACCAATAAATAAATTACACACACAAAATTAGCTACATGCTAATTTACTGAGAGAAAATGAAAGATAATGGATTTGATCAAAAATATAAATAATTACACCGTTGAACATTTCCCTGCAGCAACACAAGCACTAATTGTTACCTGTGATCTATCCTTATATGGACAATGGCCAATTAGCGTGAGGGGAGGTTGTAGTTGTTGATGTTGAGCTAATCGTGTTGTATAAACTGTGTTGAGTCTGTGTGGGTGTGGTATACCCTTGTTATAACTGATTCTTGTTAAGAATGAAGGAATAATAGTCATTTTTTTTTTTTGGTTGCGTATCCCTTACGGGACGTTGCAGTCAACACCAGCATTTTCAGCTGCAGTTGATGTACTAGGCAAGTGTTACGTTCAGTAGTTTGCCATTGCTTTCTGAACGACCGGCTCCTATACCTTTTTCGAAAAAACCAGCACCGCTGAGATTCGAACCCGGGTATACGGGCTCACAAACCGCGTTCGTAAGCCCTTAGCCACAGAGACCGGCTAATATATAATCTAATATATAATAATAGTCATTACTAAAGAATAATTGTGTTGGCACTTGCTGGAAAGTGATGATACTTGTTGGGAAATAATGAGACGCTTGTCAGGTAATAATGGTGCTTGCTGGGCAATAATGGTGCTTGCTGGGGAATAATGAGGCTAGTCTGTGCTGGTAAGAGTATTTTATCGACTATGCAACTATGAGTTATGCCACACATTTGGGCTTTTAATTGAAATACAGATGATCGAAAAGAATAATTTGTGTAAACTACAAAAATGCTTACCAATTCTTTCATCCTGGTCACAGGCCAAAGTGGCGACAGGAAGGTGATAGCCACGGAATGCAGGCCCTGCTGGGATAGTTTACGTCCCACAATACCAATATCAGACACTGTCGAGAGAAAGAGACAGCAGTGAGTTATTTTCCTTTTGCTTGCCCCGCACATATTGCTAGTAGTGGCTACTACTAAACAGTTCACTTGACCGATTTTTGCACGTACTCCAACTTTTCCTTATTATTAGTGTTCCTCGCCATCAGGCAAACCCACTCTACAGTACGTATAATTTACACTCCCAAGTCAAGGACAAGTATTCAATATTTAAGTCCAATTGACTGGTTTAGGATGGCAAACAGCAGGGAATAATGAGACTTGTCTGGGAATAATGGTGCTTGTAGGGGAATAAATGCGCTTTTCAGGAAATACTGGTGCTTGTCATGGAATAATGGTACTTCTCAGGGCATAAGGATGTTTTCTGGAGAATAATGGCTCTAGTTGGGGAATAAGTTCAACAATGAAGTAGCATAATGAATCCTTCCAACTGAAATAAACAGAACATATTATCATATGTCTCAATGTGCCCACAGTAGTTTTCAAGAGACTATCACATAATTGCTGTTTACATGAGTATATAGCAGATGCCCCGGTATATCTTTGTCACTTTTAGTTATGTGTAGTGGAAAGCACGCTGAAATCCTCTTTGTTGGCACCCTGTCCAAATTGTATTAATGGCACGTTATTGAAGATGATGCCTCCTATTGGCAGTTGCTAGGGTTAGCCGGTTTGCCAGATTTCCCTACTGTTAGCTTCCTAATCCATTTAAGGATGTGCTCTTTGTACATATGTGCTACTTCTTTATATAGTTAAATTTTTTCGGTAGTAGGCACCTGACTCGATACAGCGAAATATACCAGGCAATAAACTGTGCCATATATTGTTTGTGTCTTTGTTAATCATCATCATGTCCCATGCCGATAAGCATGGGCAGTCATGTGTCGCTATCTCACATGATCACCAGAGTCGAGGATCAGCTCTGTGTTCGTGTGTCGATCATACCACGTGGTCAAGCCATCCAGGTATTTACACTTCTCTGCCTTCCCCTTGTTCTGTTCCCCTCAATTGTTGTCAAGTTCTCCAATTTACTTCTTCTCATAACTTGACCAAAAATTGTAACTAAGTCTAATTTCTCTAATTAGTTTACGGTTTTCATTAGTTTCTTGTAGGACTTCATCATTGGTTTTTCTGTCTGTCCATGATATTCTTTGCATTTTCCTCAGAAACCACATTTCGACAGTCATCAGATGCTTTTTCAGTTTGTCTGCTCATTGTCCATGCTTCACATCCAAACAAAAGAACAGGCTCTATGTAGCACTTCAACACTCTTTCATTATTCACATTAAAAACGTTTCCAAGAGGGATCCCACAGCAACAAGTTTGGGACCCCTGAATCAAACTTGAATATGAAGAATAAAATATAAACTGCAGGATCAACTGAAAATATTTCATAAACAACCAGCGCCGGACTTACTGGCTTTCTTCAAGACGGGGAACACACTCTTGCTCAGGAGCTCATGAGAGGACACTTTTCTGCTGCTCGCAGCCTCAACCAAGCAATGGAGAGCCTGCAATGTATACTTCAGCATGTCGGCTAACTCCCTGACTTCGGCCACACCTGTCAATCAAGAAGCAACATTTCATATGATGGATGGTTGGTTATATACAGAAATAGAGACTATACTGAACAACAGCCCACTGCACAAATTCTGTCCTGAACTTGCTCTCTTGCCTGTCTCCCTAGCGAAGGGGCGCAGTTTGTAATCCTGTATACTCACGTACGAAACACAGCTGCGCAAGATTCAGCAGTGGATCACATTGAGCTGGTGTCTTATGGAGGGTATGTGAGTCAGTCTTTCAGAAAGAAAAATGCTGGTGTTGACTGCAATGTCATGTAAATAGGATTTTTAAAAAAATAATAATAATAATAATAAAAAAATTTGCCTCATGCATTTCCATGTCCATGGTGTCTTTAGCGCCATAAGTTGGTCCACCCCTATAATTTCATCCAGGAACTATGGCTTCCATTTCTATCCTTTCCAACCCAACTTTGGCATTTAATATCATCAAAGTATTTCAGTTTCTGACATCGTACTGTTTACGAGCCAGTGTTCTTTGATGTTTAGACCTTGCCAAATATACGTATTTCTTTCTTGATCCATGGCTTTCTACGAATTTTTCTATAACATTAAAATTCAGTTTAAAAGGTTTTCTTTTGGTGCCTGCTCGCTTTTAACTCAAGTGTAGTGCTACTACTACTAGTGCACAAGATTTTCCCCATTACCAGTGTCCTTGGCCATCAGGCGAACCCACTCCAACTTCTGAGGTATTTGTAATTTACATCCCCAAGTCAAGGACGAGGAGTCAACTATTTGAACACTTCTTCTTCTTTCATTCGCTTGAAATGTCTATAACTGCAATGTTGTCTCTTGTATGAATCTAACAGTCTTCTTTAGTTATTTGAACACTATGTCAGTAGAGAATATCTTCCCCCTTAATAATAATTTAAAAAACCTAGTATAACAGCCAGACTCCTATTGGTAGTGCAGTATGTCTTCCATAGCTAATAACAATTGCCACATCAATAATTAATACTAATGAGTCATATAATAATGATGTTTGTTCATTTCCCATGCCTTTATAATGATTATGTTGATACAGTTATTGTGTTCTCAATTAGCCTCATATGTGATGTATGGATGAAATTGTGTATGAAAGACAGAGATAAGAAGGGCTGAATGTTAGACAGGCCTGAACGCCCAAATCCTAGCCCTTTGAAAATAAAATTTGTTTGCTGGTTTGATATCAAGAACAAAGTACTGACCTAGCTGATCTCGCCCGAGAAGGTTATCCAGCAGCATTATGACCACTGTAGCAGCAACTCCCAGCGCATGAAGCCTGCGACTCAGCAAATCCACCTGGCTGTGTTTCGATGCACACTGCAAGATGTCCCGGGCAAACGCATCCACAGCTAGTGAGATCAACTTGATGCTGGTGACCAGAAATTCCGAGGCCATGTTTTTACTTCTGGGCACCGAATAAACCAGCACCAGAAGGCTGTCGCTGATGGCAGTACTGACTGGCCCATGGGATTCTTTCAACATGGCTTGTATCCTCTCTATGGCTGAGTGAATATCTTGCATGGACTAGACAGGGAAAGAGGAAAACAAGAGGTCAAAATTACAAGTGGAGGCTAGAAGATAACAATGCTCAAGTATGTGACTTAACGCAACTTTTAAAACATTAAAAATATAATACAACATAAAAATATATGATCCAAATTAAATGAATTTGAGTAATTTTTATACAAAAACATTGATAAAGCATGCATGGACAGATCATTGACACAGACATGTAAAATGAAAGGGTGGTACAGGACTGGAAAGGAGTTGTGGAATGGAAGAGTCTGAAATATTTGATGTTGACAAACAAGAAAGTCTGGACAACACTGAAAGCATAGAGGGAAGTGCAGAGAGGTGTTTAATCAGCCTGCCGCTGGTACCACCAACATGGGAACTCTGCTACACCCAGTGACATGAAGGACAGACAAGTGTGGAAATGTCTCAGGATGTCATATTGTCAATGGACTTGGTACAGACAGTGAAGAATTTAAGGCGATGTGCGGCAGTAAAAACATCGATTTTTGGTAAACTTGGCTATTTTTGGAATAGTTCATTTTTAGACACATTATCATGTCTTCTATCAGATTCTGTACTTGTTTTTGTTTCAAAACTGTTATTTTATGCAATATTCATAATTTACTGAACCCACCCTCTGTGTAAAATCGTATAATTATTGAAAATTGTTGCGAAATTGACGGTTTTCAAATCCTAGCAACGATATCTCAGGAAAACACGACACGCTCGTGTAAGGTATCCCTGGAAAGGTCGTGAACTTCCGTAACTGTTCGTAAAACTACGAGTTCGTCTAATCGGAAGCTCTTCTGTGTACATCGGGTTTATTCGTGTCTATCATCTTCCGGAAACTTCCATATATGGAACATCGTTAGCAATCCGCGTTCGCCGATGGCTGAAATTGATCACGTGGGTTTCCAAAATGGCGGCTTTGTGTTGTTTACACCTGGCGACGTGCTGAAAGTTCATTGTTGACGACAGACTGACACGCATTGAAATATGCCTCGTTCTAAGAAATTTAACATAAAGTCATCTACTCAACGTAAGTAATCTCTCAGACTACACCTCGCAAATGCTGGTAAGCAGCGAAAAGCCTATCAGAACGTTGTAAACGATACAGACAATTCTGAAACTACTGAAAGCGACCCAGCTAAAGTGCGCACATGCCACTTCCAAATCCAAGTGTTTTGACAGTGAACCTGAATGAATCAGTGCTATCGTGTTCTTCTCAAAGTTGTGGAAGTGATTCTTTTATTACCCGAAGCCAATTTAAAAGAGATACGTATAAATACACAACATCCACTAGCAGCAAGTATGATTCTGGTGACGACAATGGATATCAAAAACGGGAACACAGAGCAATAGTTGATTGTTCAGAAATTGAGGCAATAATCAAATTGTTATGTTGTCCAGTTTGTAAAAATGATAGTCTTATTTTGAAAACTGACAGCAAGAAAACCAAGGGATTAGCTGTGTATGCAGAGGTTTACAGCTCTTGTTGTGAAGCTTTGTGTGGAAGATACCTATCTGCAAGAAGTAATGATGGGGATAGATCTTTTGCTGTCAACAGCCAGTCAGTATATTCAGCATTAGTCTGTGGGATGGGTGCAATGACATTCAACAATTTTTGTGAAAACATGAACCTGCAAGGTCTTCATCACAAAACATTTCACAGCAAAGCGAATAAACTATATTCAAAGATAGAAGATCTGGAGGACACTGTTTTTTCTCAAACCGTAAAGTATGTTCGACAGGCTCATGCACAACAGTCAGGCATAACTCTACATGACAATGATGTGCTAGATATTAGTGTCAGCTTTGATGGCACTTGGCTGACTAGAGGCCACACATCCCACATTGGAGTTGGCTGTGCAGTGGATGTTCTTACAGGACTTTGCATAGATGCCCATGTTATGTCCACATATTGCCAGGTGTGTGAAACCACTGGTAAGACACATTCCAGGGACAAACCAGATGAATTTGCAGCATGGAAGGCAGAACATCTTCTAAACTGTGACAACAATTTCACAGGATCTGCTGGAATGATGGAGGTGAAGGCTGCAAGGGTGCTGTGGCGACTGTCTGTGGCCCGTCATAAACTTCGCTACACGTCAATACTTTCTGATGGTGACACCAAAACATTTGCGGAACTTACCAAGATCAACCCATATGGGGATGACATTCAGATAGACAAAGAGGAGTGTATCAACCATGTCAGTAAACGCCTTGGAACAGCACTGCGCAAACTAAACTAAACTACTTAGTAGATGTGTGTCAGGACAAACTCAGAAATCAAATGAGTGAATTTGACACAATTTTTACACAGCTTGATATGGGCTCGATGCACTAAAGACAACTTTGCCTCTCGCAAGCGCGTTCAGTTTGCAGTTATAACTGCAGCAAGAGAGTTCAACTTTGGAGCTGCTGCTGCCCAAGACACTGCCCAGTTTTTGGACCTTCTACAGGCCTGCATATGCAGAGACTAGGAACATTTAGGATGCAGAAGCAAGTAAGAAATAGTCTGAAGTACAAGAAGGACAAACAAACTAAAAGACGCGACACTGTACGAGCGGCCAAACTGAAGAGACAAGGTGAGCTGCATGCTCTGGAGGGAGGTCCTGCATATTCAACAGGACAATTTTAACACTCAAGATACAGTTTTACACTTTTTTTTTTCTGTAAAAGAATGCATTAGTAATAAAAAACAAAAAAATAATTAGTTTTTCCCCGTTTTCTTATTTCGCCAGTTTTTTATACATAAGTACAATTGTTTTAAAAACTATTCATTAGATTTCACTCAAACTTTGCAGAGATATTCTTTATTATATCGCTTACATTGTGAGTAGATTATTCTTCAAAATTACATTTTAGTTTTTGTGCTACACTAAAAAAAAAAAAAAAATGTCATGAAAAATGTCATTACCATTTTCACATTTTGAAAAAAAAAACTGCTAAGAGATATCATTAAAATATTCTACTAAACTTGTAAAGGGTCTATTTACTTACACATAAAACAAAGAATTTAGCCTGTACATTAAAAAATAAATGTTTTAGAGGTACATTAAGAAATTCAAGATGGCCGCTGTTCATCTTGGTTTCCATAGCAACCGTTAAGTGCAAAGTCAATTTGACAATATTTTATCGATCAGCAGTCTTTAATATCAAACCCTATCCCATAAAAGAACATAGAAATTAAGTATTATGGAATTAAATTTTTTTAGGTTAGCATCGCCTTAAAGTGTGTTCACAAATGCTTGCCCTCATTTACGTTCATTTAAAAAAAAAATGTATTTGTTGCATGGTTAAAAAAATTTCCCTTTCATCTTATATTTACTGACACCAAAGGAATAAGTCTTTGATAGGTCCCAAGGCAAGTGAAATCATGGAAAGCAACGATATTTCTTAGATGTTTTGGTGAAAATGTATTGAATTTACGTTAACAAACTTGCTCTACAGTAATGCACGTCAATTCAGGTAACACTTCTGTTTCAGTATGTGACGTGCTTCTCATAAGGAAATTCCCGGGCACATCGGAGAAAATTCATTATTGAAAAACTGTTTCCATGTGATGATGTAATACATTTCATAATATGCACTTAATCTCTGACCCGTAAATTATATACCGCATATAAACAAACAATGAGATCTGCTGTATTAATCTCCAGAATGAACATTTTTTTTTGTTGGGTGTACATAATGATAAGGTTATATATTAGATCTCACCATTTTCCCTAAATTGGTTACTGAGTTATGGATTTTTATACGGGGCCAAACATTTGTGAACGGACTATATTAAATATGGACGCAGCCCTAGTGTAACCACTTACTTGTCTTTTGGAGATGTTCTCAGATGCTTCATTTTTCTTGGCAGACTTGGCAGGTATGGATGCTTTTTTGTCGCGGTTCAGATTACTGCACGCTGGAGATTCTTCAGTGATTTGTTTGACCTCGTGGATGTAGGTAAGGATTGACAGGACAATGTTCTGAACTGAGAGAGGCAAGAAAACACAATTTCAAATACTTCCAAACAGTTATTTTTTGTTTATTTCCTGGGCCTACAGGGTTCTTTACTGCAAGTACAGTCAGTAAGAGAGTGAAAATAACCTACTACTACTAGCACCTGACCATCTTGACACACGATAGTTTGTTACACTGTGCCCAAAATAAGGCATAACTACAACCCATGGCTGTAGCGAACGTGACTGATCAAACTAATTCACGCAGTAAATGTTCGTCCACAATGGATGCACATGAACACATAGTCATTTCCACAATCATGCACCATCTGATTTCTCACACACTCAGTGTGTGACCTAACTGCAATCGTTTTCTCGTTTGCCTTTATTTCATTTCTGATCTTTGCCCTCCATGCAACGTGATCAGTGGCAACTTGCTCCCAAGAAGCAATATCAATGTCTGTATCAATCATGTCCCGCTTAAACATATATTTGCAAATAAACCAAGCAAATGCTAATCCAATCTCCCTTGGTGAAACCTTAGTTCTTCTTCTTCGTTCATTCGGAGTTTTTTTTTCCCGGACGTGATTGAGTTGTGTCTTTTTACAGCAGAGCTGTGTTCTTGCGCCGTTAGGCCGACACATCCGACTTCTGCGGAAACCTTAATTCAAGAAGTGGTATCATATATCTATTTAATCATCATCCTGTGCCGTGCTGGTAAGCGTAGGCGGTCATGTTTCACCATCTTACACGATCACCAGAGTCGTGGATCTATCAAACTACAAGACATTACTTTCTAGACATCTGTAAAGAAGGTAGTTTGCCACGGCTTTCCATCTTAGTAGTGACCATACTGATCGATGACCGCAGCCACTGTCTCTAAAAATAGGTCCCCTGCCTACCATCGTGAAATAGGATACCATAACCTACAATTATCTGTCGGCTGCTCTTCAACTTCATCTACCACCTGCACCCATAGCTTCACGCGACCTGTGTGTGTGTGTGTTGGGGGTGGCGGCTAAACAGATACTACACATTGCCAAAGGGTGTCCTGTAGGCTAGCGGAGGGAAGGCGGCGCCTTACTTCTCCTTTGATAGGGGATACCCCTATCCCACAAAGACTCTTAATATACATCTATTTAATAGCGGCACGGATACAGATGGGGCAACGAATACAGATATGAAGTAAAAATCAAAAGGCAAGAGCTTTCAGAGCACCAGCACATTTGTGTTATGGTCAAAAGAAATGAAAACAAGTACCAAACTCTAATGCTAAATCAGTACTGTTGTGTGAATCAGATACATGGAGAACGAAAAATTATTTATAAACTACAAAAAAAAAGTTACTTGCATATCCTTTCCAGGATGTTGTCAACCATGTTTGGCTGTTTGTGATTTCTAGACAAGTTTACATTCAGTAGTTTGCCATTGCTTTCTGAACGACCTGACACTCATACCTTTGTATGGGAACCAACGAAAGGTGGTCTGCTTCAGAATCGTCCCCAGCTGCGTTTCAAATGCGGTCTGCGGGATTACAAATTGTGTATCCCTTCACCACAGAGCAGGGATGAACAAATTATAGACATCCATTAACTGGGGCCTACACAGAGCAGGACTCAAACAGTTCCCCAAATATTTGGGATCGCTCCATCCATCCATCATGTGCCATGCCGATAAGTGTGGGCGGTCATGTTCTGCCATCTCACTCGATCACCAGAGTCGTGGATCAGTTCTGTGTTCCTGTCTCGACCATGCCACGTGCCAAGCCATCCAAGTATTTACTTCTCGGTCTTCCCCTTGGTCTGTTCCCTTGGATCTTGCCAGTTGTCACCAAATTCTCCAATTCATTTCTTCTCATAACATGTCCAAAAAAATTGTGACTGTCTACGTCTAATGCCTCTAATCAGTTTTTGATCTTCATTTGTTTCTTGAAGGACTTGTTCATTGGTTTTTCTGTCTGTCCATGGTATTCTTTGCATTTTCCTTAGAAACCACATTTCCACAGCCACCAGGACCGCTCATGTAGGGCTTAAAGAAAGAAACAGATTCAAGTGAATGAAGAGGTGAGGAAAATATGCTGGTCCTGAACAGGACATACACTGAACAGATCTGAAAACGGTATCACTAGAAAGTTCTTTCTCTGGAACCCACAAGGTAAATGTCACATATTGGCGTACCTGTGCTAGGCACTTTCTCATCTACAGTGGAAGCTGTACTGTTACGTTCAATGGCAGCGCAGACTCCATCAGCTGGAAACCCACGTGTAAGATCTGTGAGAGCAAACCTGAACAAGTTACCCCCACAGGCCAGAAGCTGCTTCCGCAGGACACCATCTTCCAGAACCACCCTGAAAGCATATTACAAATATTATTGCATGTATAAATTTCAATGCAAACACAAGACCATGTACATAAGCAAAATGGAAAGACTCAGACAATAAGATAGCTGAACATACCTCTAAATGGAAAGATTCAGACAATAAGATAGCTGAACATACCTCTAAATGGAAAGATTCAGACAATAAGATAGCTGAACATACCTCTAAATGGAAAGATTCAGACAATAAGATAGTTGAACATACCTCTAAATGGAAAGACTCAGACAATAAGATAGTTGAACATACCTCTAAATGGAAAGACTCAGACAATAAGATAGCTGAACATACCTCTAAATGGAAAGACTCAGACAATAAGATAGCTGAACATACCTCTAAATGGAAAGACTCAGACAATAAGATAGCTGAACATACCCCTAAATGGACAGAGAAAGAAACAACATCCAATTCTGGGAAAGCAGTTAAAACTTACCAATAGAAAACCTACAACTTGCAGAGCCCACCATCTGCTAGAAACAGAAGCCTTCTGTGTACTACACATAAACAAATGCATGCATGTAAAGCAATGTGAGCATGTATATATATATCTATAAAACAGAGTGTATGTGGCTTTGTGTGTATGTGTGTATTGGATGCGTTCGATAACGGTACATCCGATTGAGATGAAATTTTCTACACGTCTTCCTTTCATTCCTGTGCAACCGACTGTAATAGTTTCTTACTGTAAAATCTTCTACTTATTTAATAACATTTACTTTTTCATTTTTTATTATATAATTTCTATATAGCAAAAATATAGGAAAATGCAAAGAATACCATGGACAGATAGAAAAACCAATGACCAAGTACTACAAGAGACAAATGAAAATCATAGATTGATTAGAGAAATTAGACGTAGACAGTCACAATTTTTTGGACATGTTATGAGAAGAAATGGACTGGAGAACTTAGTGACAGCTGGCAAGATCGAAGGGAACAGACCAAGAGGAAGACCGAGAGGAAAATACCTGGATGGCTTGGCCACATGGCATGGACGAGACAGGAACACTGAGCTGATCTACGACTCTGGTGTTCGAGTGAAATGGCGAATCATGACTGCCCACGCTTTCCGGCATGGCACATGATTGATTGATATAGCAGGGGGGCTTCACTCTAGAAAAGTTATTTCAAGGGGCATAACTTTTAATAACATTTCTGTATACTTTATAGTCATATTGTTGGACTTGCACTATTGTTAAACTCTTTGTCTATAGTTATTTTCAGGCATATGAGTTATAATGACATAATCTTTAAGGCATTTTCAAAGTTTCATAAAAATAATGCATAATGCATAACATTGTAAACCACCTTTTTCTACTTAAAGAACTTATCAACTGTCATGTCGGTGATTAAAAACAGTTTTCATTAAAAATAATGAATGGTGTGTGGAAGGACATTCTTTTAAGTTACTGTGCGCCAGGAGCTGGGCGAAACCACGCCGGGTCAGATAGATAGACAGACAGACAGATAGTCGGGAACGGAAGCTTATTTGACTACTTATATGAATTAAATTACATGCTCCCCACCAGGGACTGGGAGAAGCCGGGCCAGGTCAGACAGACAGACATACAGACAGTCGGGAACGGGAGAGCTTATATGACTACGTATATGAATTAAATGAGATGCTCCCCACCAGGGACTGGGTGAAGCCGGGCCGGGTCAGACAGACAGATAGACAGACAGATAGTCGGGAACGGGAGAGCTTATATGACTACTTATATGAATTAAATGAGATACTCCCCACCAGGGACTGGGTGAAGCCGGGCCGGGTCAGCCAGACAAACAAGCAGACAGACAGACTGATAGATAGATAGATCCCCTCCAGGGCCTGGGCAAAGCCGGGCCGGGTCAGCTAGTGTATATATATATATATATATATAACATCATCATAAAGTGCCCTGCCAGCTGGCTTAGGCGTTCATGTCTCTTCACAGATCTCGGTCTTTGGTGTTCAGGATCAACTCTGCTGATGATATTCCTCCATGCCACAGGCTCAATCCATCCAGCATCCTTTATCTTGGTCTGCCTCTCTTCCCCTTGATCTTTCCAGTTGTCACGAAGTTCTCCAATACCTCTCTTCTCATCACATGACTGAAGAAAGCTGTTTGTCTTTTTCTTATTGTTGTATATAATGTTCTAGTTTCATTAGCCTCTTTCAAGCAATCGTTAGGTATTCTGGCAGTCCAAGGAATTTGCAACATTCATCTCAGGAACCACATCTCTGTTGCTTCTAATTTCTTCTTAATTTTTTCATTTACATTCCAATATTCACAACCATCAGCAAACAGGTTCTATATAGCATTTCAGCACTCTCTTTCTTACATTCATTGACAGCGACTTATTGCATAAGATACTCTTCATTTTCTGAAATGCGGCTTTTGCTTGCCATATTCTGCTCTGAATCTCTGTTGTACATCTTCCATCTGATGTTATAAATTCCCCCAGGTATTTAAAATTATCCACTTGGTTCAGAATGTTCCCTTCTATTTCTATGTCACATTTTGGTGTCACAAATACAAACCCATGGCCTGTGCATTCATCACCTCTGGCAGCTAAGGTCCACCTCATGCCTTTACCTGGCGGAACTGTTTTAACAGGAGAAGAGGCAACAGTGAAAGCCAGCATGCTATAGATATGTATGTACGTACATACATGTGTGAACATACATACGTATCAAAACTCAAGTCAGGCCAGTCTACCCTAGCAAAAGAAAGGTGCTGAAGATGGAGGCAACTAGCCAAGAGGCACACCACAGCAATCAGCATGGGAAATCACAGTGCAGACGAACACGGTGACAGATGGCCGCCCCACTTTTGACATGCACCAAAGAGGAGGAGCAGTGTTCTGCCATCAATGTTTGGATCAGTGAAGGGGTGAAACCTATAGAAATTCATCAGCAAATGAAGGTCCAGTATGGTGATGCATGCCTGTCTGCCCAGCAAGTGTATGACTGGAGTAGGAAGTTTCAAAACGGTGCTAGGTCTGTGAAGAGTTACAAACGCGACCAATTTATTTTTCAAGCACTTTATCGATGCTGGAGGACTTGCATTGAACGCAGGGCTAACTACACTGAAAAATGATACATTTGTTCTGTACTATTTCAGAATATATACACATACACTTAAGGTTTTCTTTTGAAGCCTCTCGTACATCACCATTAGACTGACAGGCAAGCATGCTGGCACTGCACCACCAAGACTTCTTTACGAATATGAAATACCAAATAAATATAAATCTGATGTATCATGAAATACCAAGCACTTAAAATTTATCCTACCTGAATAACTCTGTGTAAAACGACAGACTCGCATCAGCAGCAACATCACGAGGCTGCAATGTGTAAACCATAACTGCCATTTCCACGAGCTGTAAAAATGACTGCTGTACTCCAACCTTCTCCACTGACAGCCCTTTATTGGTGGCATTAGGAGTTTTTGATTTACACGAACTGAAGTAATTGTACAGGAAATCCTTGGCCAGCTTCAGTGGGTTCCCAGTCTTGCCGGTAGTGTCCAGGTTAGCAACAGCTGCCCCGAGGAGGTACATCTCGTAATACACAAGAATATTTACATGACTGTCAGACTCAGCTTCTTTAGATTTCTTGACTGCAGTCAGAAGGATTTTGTATCCCTGTTGGGCCACGGTTGATATGTATTCAGGTCCGGTGGAAGGATGGTGTGAATACAGTAGCATCGTCTCCAGCACAGCAAGCCAGACCAACTTCTGCCAATCCAGGGGAACCTGCAACAGAAGCAAATCAGTGACATGTGTATAGTTCAGATAAATTACTCAAACGTGTGGGCAGCTTATTGGAAGACTATTACCAGCAGAAAGCGGTCCTGTCAATGATGAATCCTAGCTTTCAGACCCAATGGGCAAGATACAACTATCACAAATGTAAGTTGTACTAATCTTGTCCAGTTACACTCAATCTGCCTCTGGCCACTGGGCTGAAGCCTGGTGACAACACTTGACACCTGTGGAGGAAACACCAGCTGGTCCAGTTGTCCTGTGCTGTATCATGACCTAGTTACATCCTAACAGGCCTCTCAGCAGATGGTAAGTTCAAGTACCAGTCTTGCACACCCCCGCAGATATCTGATCTTGGAGAGGGAAAGAGGAACTCTGCAACAGTTCCCACGAGGATGGTATGTCAGATGCAGTTTAGGAGGAGGAAAGTCTCCACTCCAACCTCACCCTGACAGATGCTAGTCCTTTCTCAAACAACCATATTACATTGGACTTAATACCGGTCTTGCCTGGATCCACAAACCAAACCACAGTACCATATAACTTATACATATTGATTTATGTGCCCCATCTAATTTTCTACAATCTGACATAGATATGATACTTTCGCACCTTTAGTTATTTCAGAATAATTAATCTACTGCATGTTCTGGTTAAACAATTATGACAGTATATGTAATTACATGAAAATAACATCAAGACATGAGATACATTTTAAAAAACATTTAGTTGCATGTCCTTCACAGGCTGTAGTAGTCAACACCAGCATTTCTGCTGTTCATGACTCCTGGGCAAGTTTTACATTCAGTAGTTTGCCATTACTTTCTGAACAACCGGCACCTATACCTTTTTTGAAAAAAAAAACCAGCAGTGCTGTGTTTTGAACCCGGGTATACGGGAATACAAATCGCGTCCGTAATCCCTTCGCCTAGATAATATGGTGGTAGTGTAGGTGGTTGTTGGTGTGTGTGGTGGCGGTGGGTGGGGGACACAGAGAATGATCATTAATCATAGTTTGTAGTTTTTTCTCAGAAGTTATTTGAACCCTGGACTTAAACAGCAGTTTATGAGCCCACTGCCAACCATCTATACATACACAAATGACCCTTTTACCCGTCCTAAAGTATATTCAGCGATATTCGCCCATTCAAATATGGGGAGATAACCCCATATTTCTGTAGACCAACTGGCAATCAGGACGTGATGTATGTGGTCAATATCACATTGGCAACCTTTACTCTCCAAGACACTTCCTACTATCGATGTTAGGCTGGGTCAACCTGGCAATCATTTACAACTCATCTCGATGCACATTCTAATTCATGACCAGTGGACTGACAAGGCAAGCATGCTAGCCACTGAGCTCTGACCAGCAATACACCTCTATGTTAGCAACACATGGGACCACATCACACAGCTGTGTAACCCTATCATTGTGTACCACAGAAAGACCACAGCACACAGCTGTGTAACCCCATCAGTCTGTACCACAGAAAGACCACAGCACACAGCTGTGTAACCCTATCAATCTGTACCACAGAAAGACCACAGCACACAGCTGTGTAACCCTATCAGTGTGTACAACAGAAAGACCACAGCACACAGCTGTAAAAATGTGAGCCTCGTCAACCAACACAGAACTGGCACTATTAGCCACCGGATGCTGATGCATATGCTGGGGGGAGGATCTGAGCACCTATGGACATGTCCGGAGTGCAACGAAGATACCCCAACTGATAACTGTAAAAATGTGAACCTCAGAAGGACCACACTCCACAGCTGTGTAACCCAGTCAGTGTATCACAGAAGGACAATACACAGCTGCAACATTGTGTACCACACAAGAACCACATCACACACCTGCACAACCCCCATCAGTTTAAAGCTGATGTTACTCAGGTAACTGATCAGGTTCTTGGGAGAGAGGCTCTGCTGCTGGTCCCACTCGCTGCGTCGCTGGAAGAGCAGACGGATGACATCAGACAGGAGAGAGAACCATTCCTGCAGCTGGATCGGCCGATGACCATCAGCTGAAATAGCAAACAAGAAATTATGTAAACCTTGCATGTCCCCTTATAATTAGTTCAACCATTTATATGAGACAGGGGGACAATAAAATAAAACAAGTTAACACATCTTTTTCTTTGTTTGTCTTTCAAGGACTGTGTGTCACACCTAATTATATACTTCAAAGGTCAGTGAGCTCGACTCTGGCGTGTATTTGTGTCAGATTTGTTTGCTCTAGACAGGTTCCATCCAAGGTCATGGGTTCTATCTTAGTCGTACAGTTCCAACCTCATAGCAACAGGTCACCCATAACTGCTCCATTCCCGTGCCCGCGGAAATCACACCAATCGCTAAATATTGCCCCATGTGAACTCATGAAGGAAACAAGATCAAATATACCTTTACTACTGTCAACAACAACTGTCATTTACTGCCAATATAGTACCTTGCGGTGTATGGCAGAGGGGTCTTTGAGCCTGAGGAATTAAGGCCGCCTGGCTAGTGCAGTCGCTGCGAAGTGTGCAGGTTAGGATTTTCTTTTTGCCCCCGACAGAAAAAAAATCCGACACCTTACTGAGGGATCGAACCTGAGTCTCCAAAAGGAGAGTCTGGCGTTCTAGAACAATTCTGCCAGGGCAGCTGCATCATGGCTACTCTTTGCAATTTACAACTGTAGTGGAATTTCCAACATGCACAACTGGCACCCCAGACCTCTTGGTTTTCAGCATTATCTGAGAATGCTAGGTGTTTGATCTCACTACTGAAGAGACAGTTAGATTAGATAATAATACAGTAAGAACGCAATATTGTTTGGTAGCTCCAAAAAGTGTCTTAACAGTGTATCCAGATAGTTGTTTTCTCAAGTCTAATTTCATACATTCCACTTTATTTTCATTGCCAACACTCGAGTAGACAAAAAGTTTGTACTAATGTGCTGTACTGATGTCCAAACATGTTGTTTCTTTGTTGGTTATGAAAGCTTAGTGATTGTATTATTATTATGTGTAACAGTCAGCTCCAAGACTAAGGATTTACGGAGGAGTTTGTAATCCCACACAATGTATTCAAAACAAGCTGCAGGTGACTTCGCAGACCACCTTGCGTTGGTTTTTAATGAAATGGCATGGGTCCTTTTGTTCAGAAAGCAATGGCAAACTACTGAACATAAACTTGCCCAGGAATCACGACCAGCCAAATAATGCTGGGGTTGACTGCTATGTCCTGTAAAAGAAATGCAACTAACTGAAGAGACCAGGGGGGTGTGTGATAACATGAAACACCAATGGTTCATGAAAGAAGTCCCCGCCCCACGCTGATATCAAACATGGTGCCTTCCAACCCTGAGGGAGCTACCGTGACCTCTAGTTAACACAAACAACATTTCAGCGAAATTATAATCAAGTTTACAATGTTTCTTCTTCATCTTCAGGTGCCTTACCTGAAGTGAACATTGGCGAGCATGCCTCTTCACTCCTTTCTGTTATCTGATAATTTAATCTAGTACAAATTAGGAACAATTAGAAGCAACAGAGATGTGGTTCCTGAGATGATTGTTGCGAATTACTTGGACTGCCAGAGCAACTAACAATGATTGCCTGAAAGAGGCTAATGGAACTTAACCATTATATACAACAATAAGAAAGACACAAACAGCTTTCTTTAGTCATGATATGAGAAGCAAGGCAATGGAGAACATTGTGACAACTGGAAAGATCACGGGCAAGAGAGACAGTGGCATAATTAGAGAAATTAAAAAGTCGCTTAAAAGTCGACAGGGTCGGCCTCATTGCACCGGGTTTATCCCATATGGCTCAGTCTCTTTCCGCAGCGCGGAAAGCGTCGCACAAAGCACAAACTCCATAGCTCCAGCGACGACCCTAAGGAGTCTAAGAAAAATGCACCCGTGAACCGAAGGGCGCGGCCAGGAATCGAACCCACAACCTTCGGAGCTCGAGACATAAAGCTTGACCACTTCGCCATAGAGACTCCAAAGAATTAGAGAAATGATGTTGGATGGAACAAAAAAGGTGGCATCAATAGAGTTACTCCAGAACACCAAAGGCCAAGATCTGTGGATAGACAAGAATGCCTATCCCAGCTAGCTGTACACTTGATGGTGATGATGATGCATATATTATTACTTGTCTAACTTGTCAGCTTTTCACGTACATCTTTCTCTGTCTCTCTTGCCCAGTATTTTCCCACACAAGTCTAACAATGTCTTCTTCACCTCTTATGTTGACCTATGGACAAGGGAGAGATGGTCGGGCGCCTCTGGGACCAGGTGGAGAAGACGGAGGAACAGATTGAGAACCCGTATGTGGAAAGAATGGTAATGGGACGGCAGGGGGTTCTGGTAGAATCTCAAAACTGAGAGGGAAGACAAGGAGGACTTTCAATAAGATAGCGGTGGGAACAATTAGTAGTATAACTCTTCACTGACTGTTGAACTGGGGGGGGGGGGGGGGTGAGAGAAGCGCATATGGGAATGACCTGAGTGCAGTGATGATGGTTCTTAGCTCAACTCACTAATGTTGACATGTCCTATAAATCACATTTGTCCTTAATGTTGACATGTCCTATAAATCACATTTGTCCTTAATGTTGACATGTCCTATAAATCACATTTGTCCTTTCCTTCTGGCTTTGATGAGTGATCTAGCAACACTGATAGTTGTCTGTCAATCCATCATCTGCAGTGGCCAGATATTCTTAACATTCTTCTCCACACCCACATTTCCACTTCCCCCAGAATTTCTGTACTCGTCCAGCACTCGCATCCACACGGAAGAACACATACACAATTTTAATAAATCAATAATTTTGCTCAACATGATGTTTCAGTTTTTATCACATCCCTCATTCTTGTAAATGGATTTTTGATTATGTTGATTCTCTTAATCTCTGGGCCACATCTTTTGTCCTCATGTATAAATAAACAGAAAACATGTGATGCAACAAGATTCAAATAAACCACACGCTAAATGAACTATTTAACATTCTGTTTTATTTCTCTGACAGTCACCAGACCAGGTATCTCTATGCTTATGTAATGAAGTCATCCAAGCACTTCCGTAAATAATTCATCACAATACACTCTTCGTCTGCCTTTAATCTCTCACTAGCACAAGCCTGGAACCAAATAATGCCATCCCTCTTTATATGTAGACATGTTGGCAATTTGTTGCAAATATGAGATAAGAAAATTATTGAAAATTTGCCAGGTAAAATTTTCACTGGCATTCTTGATTTTTTATCCCTGATAGGTAGTATATTTTCCCACATACAACGATATATGTTCTATTATAGGTATATTTCCCCATAACAACTATAAATGTACTACAGAAGGAGTACGTATATTTCCCCGTAGTCAACTATCCACATATAATTGTGGGTATATTTCCCCATAATCAACTATATATGCACCACTGTAGGTATATTTATTCAGTCAATTATATATGTACTTATCTTAATGTTGGCTGCATATCCTTTACAGGACATCGAAGTTAATCACAGCATTGTTTTGGCTGCTTGTGATTTCTTGGCAAGTTTACATTCAGTAGTTTGCCATTGCTTTCCGAATAACCGGCATTATATATATATAAAATTACTGTTGACCAACAAAACATACCAGCCCCTGCAGTGTGTCCGCTGACATAGTCAATGCTGTAATATAGAAATTTCTGGAATAGGGAAGGGTCGATCACATGTCCTGACTGTCCACAGAGCAATTCCAGCTCTGTCTGAATGGCCTGTGGAATGAAAACCATAACTGATTCATACTTGATTCATTAAAATACAAACCAAAACCAATATTGATATCAGGAAAAAAGTAGGAACAGCACCAGTGTTCACGCATTCAGCAGCATTTCCTTTGCTGAACCTCGCTCCTATAAAAACCTTCTGAAAAAACTTCTCGATCATAAGCAAAATGTACAGCGTCCGATACAACCATCTGGAGATCACCCACCACATCCTGCACCCATCTTCTCTTTAGCCTTCCTCTTCATCTCTTCCCAGGCATATACCCATCCATTATTGTTCTCTTCAATCTTGTTTCAGTGACCAAAATATTTCAGTTTTCTTTGTTTTATCGCCTTTAATAGCCAACCTTCTTCAATATTCAGCCCTTGAAGTATGGATGCATTTGTTCTTTTCTGTATCCAAGATATTCTTAGAACTTGTCTACAACAGTTATCAATCAATCTGGTGCCGTCTCCACAATAAAGGTTGGCTGCAATGGATCTCCAACACTGTCTGTCTCGCGCCCTGACCGTACATTCTGTCAGGCTGATGTTCATCCATCTCTTGATGTTATCTTCCCACTTGTATCGTTGTCTACCTCTTGTTCGCTCGCCCTCAACCTTGCCCTCCAGTATGGTTTTTATAAGAGTATCATGTCTTTTAATGTGGCCGAAATATTTCACTTGCCTCCTCTTTATTTCTTTCATCAAGTCTCTTCATTCCCACTTTTCCTAGAACCTCTAGGACCATTTGATTGTTTTTGTTTCCATGAAATACGACATATTCGTCTGAATATCCACATCTCTAGGGCCTCTATTCGACTTTCTAGTTGCTTGTTCAATGTCCAGGCTTCCGCGACATACAGTGGCGTTGAATATACGTAGCATTTGACAATTCTAATTTTTAATTAGTTGTCAATCTCTCTAGATGTTAATACTGATTTCATGCTTCTGAAAGCATTTTTGGCCATTCCTATTCTCTTTTTGATTTCCATTTCACATCTGCCATCATCTGTCCAAGATAAGAGAAACTTGTTACTTGTTCTAGTATCTCCCCGTTTACTGTCATGTTCATTGATGACCTTTCCGTTCCACTGCTAATTATCAGTTTTTGGTATATTCAAAGGCATTTATGCGCTGTTCAGCTTGTTTAGTAAGCACCAGTTTTAGACTATAGAATATGAACAGTGCATCAGATGGTTTGACCATATAACTAGACGATCACAAGACAGCGACTCCCATAAAGAACTCTGGGACAATGGAAACAGAAGAAGAGGTTGCCACTGCAAATAATGGATTCACGGAATATTTTTGTGTGAGCCCGCTTGCTTTTAACTCAAGTGTAGTCCATACACACCACGTCTAGTAGCGGTGGACTGAATTTTGCGTGATTTAACAGTGTTCCTTGCCATTGTCGCGCAATTCTTGGAGTTGTCGATCGATGAAAGACTGTCGCGCCATTCGTCTACAGGCAGCCGCCATTCTTTGATGTTGGGGACAGACTGTCCTGATGAGAGTTGGCAAGATCTTTTGTTGTTGGGGAAAGATTTCTCCAGATCACAAGCCAGCAAGACTTTTTGGAGTACCGGGAACAATTCCCCAGATCAAAGTGGGACAGCCGGCCGGTTGTTTACATCGAGTCGCAAAAGGAGAGAAAAAAATAGTTTCTTGACGCCTAGTGTCTAGTCAGATTTGTGACGTCATTCAGACACAGTTTTAAAACAGTCTGGACAAACACCTTTGACGGGAGTCGACCAAATTTGTGAGGCAACAAG
>JACEFZ010028319.1:245000-250000 GCA_014155875.1 Cepaea nemoralis
AGAGCACCATGAAATATCTTTGGAAGTAGGATTTGGATTTTTTAAATTGACCTAGGTATGGATTTGGATTTAAATTGACATAGGATTTTAAATTGACATAGTAATGGATTTGGATGTTAAATTGACATAGGATTTTAAACTGACCTAGGAATGGATCTGGTTTTTAATCCTTTACAGGGCATAATGTCCAAAAGCGGCTTTACACGTGGACGGGCAAAACCGCCAAAAACGCCTGTGAATACTAATCGGTTTAAAAACGCTATCTCATAACTTTCCGAGACTTTCGATTGTCTATTTTCGGTTTCGCAGATAGCTTGACAACGTGGCCGACATTTGCAAGCATGTACTTTGAATTTGAACGGATTTTAAAAATAGTTTTTGGGGGTTTTACGCTTTGTATTTCAAAATGGATTTTGACGATTCTTCAAGTCATAGCGGAGATTTCGCTGGGTTCAATTTAAATGACATTGAAGGGCACGAAGTTGACTATTAATCGGCGTTAGATATCAGTGATCAGCGTTAGCAGTCATGTGTCAGACTTTAAAGAAAGTGATTCTGATTCTGAAAATGTGTTTGTAAATTGCTGTGTAAATGACTGATAACCACAAACAATATGTTGCATTTTGTAAATATTTGTGTTCATGTGTGGATTACCAGCAACATTCAACATACTTATTCACGTGAGTAAAATAATCGGCATGCATTTTCCTTCATTTTGTTTTTTATTTAACTAAAATCTGTTGACTAACACCTTAGATGTGATATTTTTACCAACGTAACCAAAATGTTACCAAACCTGAAAAATCTTGCCCGTTCAGAACTAAAAAATGGACTAACGTCTGCCCTGTAAAGGGTTAAATTAACATAGGATTTTAAATTGATATAGGAATGGATGTGGATTTTAAATTGACATAGGATTTTAAATTGACCTAGGAATAGATGTGGATGTTAAATTGACACAGGAATGGATTTGGATATTAAATTGACCTAGGAATGGATTTGGATTTTAAATTGACATAGGAATGGATGTGGATTTTAAATTGACATAGGATTTTAAATTGACCTAGGAATGGATTTGGATTTTAAATTGACATAGGAATGGATGTGGATTTTAAATTGACATAGGATTTTAAATTGACCTAGGAATAGATGTGGATATTAAATTGACCTAGGAATGGATTTGGATGTTAAACTGACCTAGGAATGAATGTGGATCTGTTAAACAGATCTAGACTCCTAGGATGACCCAGCCTAAAACTGAGTACCAGGAAATGTCTTAGAAAGTAAAAGCTTCCGGTGTGATACTTATCACATCAGCTACAAGTCCCGATTGGTCAATCAAAGTGATTATTCACAATCGATAATAAATATAATAATCGATAATAAATAATAAATCAATAATATATAATCAGAGAAGTGACAATGATTAAGGGCAGACTAGATCAAGCAAACACTGAATTTCAGAAAATGAAAAGTATGTAGTGTAATAAACCATTTACTTTTACAATGAATGCTTGAGTATTTTTGAAAAAATTATATAAATTTCCATTTCAGTTGACTAACTGAAGTAACTGCGACCGGTCTCCCTGGCCTAGAGGTTAGCGACTTTCTCCGGAATCTCTATATCCACATGAGGAACGTAACCTGTGTGAGAATCGGTAGCGGTTCTCGCCGCATTGGTAACTTACGGGGTATGTGAGAAGGCCGTTCAGAAAGCAATGGCAAACTACTGAGCGTAATCTTGCCAAGAAATCAACAATCAGCTGAAAGATGCTGATGTTGACAGCGATGTCCTGTAAAGGATATGCGGGGGAAAAAACGAAAAAAAAAAAAAAACTACTAAAATTACCAACGACGAGAATTCACTGGATATCTTGTGTGAGCTCTAACAGCACCATACTATTAACAAAATTATAAAACATATAAATGAATTTAAAATCAAATTCTACGTCGTAAACCTTACATTTACAGTAAGAAAGGTCATGGGACATCTTTGTGCTCAGTCCCAGCGGTGTCGTTTGTTTTGTTAATCAGTTAATGTTTTGATTTTGGATTTTTGGTACCCGTACCTCTCTCTGTCTCTGTTTTGTCGATTCATAATATGTCGCATGCTTGTTTCATTTTCAACGAAAATCAATTCGTTTAATTTAGTCATTTTAATAACGTATATTTCACGGCTTTACCGTAAACAAAACTGACCCAAATTGCGACAGATTTACATAATATCATATGGTTCGGCTGTATCCAAGCCAAGTTATCGGAAACAGGATACACGCCAGTAATTACTAATAAATCAAACAA
Organism: Cepaea nemoralis; assembly: GCA_014155875.1. Taxonomy (NCBI): domain Eukaryota; kingdom Metazoa; phylum Mollusca; class Gastropoda; order Stylommatophora; family Helicidae; genus Cepaea; species Cepaea nemoralis. Next base: position 247,302 of record JACEFZ010028319.1, read on the forward strand.
CAGCCCACCTGTTAAATACTGGCAGTATACATCTACCCAGACAAAAGAGTATAGATAAAGTCTGATAAATTCCTACCTTAACAGAAATATAAAATTTGGATAAATCAGAAGACATTTTGCGGTGAGTTTGATACACATTCCATGAACAATCACATAATATTATTATTAATAAGACAGTCGACTGTCATTCTTTTGAAACTGCCGCTGTTGGCGGAAATGCTATAAATAATTATGGTTTCTGCCAACACAAGAGTTCCTTGGTGGTTGAGGAGACCCCAATATATATTTATGTGTCATGTCTCTAGATCTTTTTTCCCTATACAGTGAAAATATTTTCAGAAATGTAGAGGATATAAATGGAATCAGCATTGGAGGACGAAACATCAATAACATTAGATATGCAGATGATACAGTATTAATTGCAGACAATGAGCAGGATCTGCAACAATTAGTAGATGCAGTTGTTGTACATAGTGAGCAGCTGGGGTTGGAATTCAATTGTAAGAAGACACAGGTTATGGTCGTCACTAGGAAGAACGAAGTACCACAATGTAATATACAAGTAAATGGGAATATTCTTCAACAAGTGAATCGACACAATTATCTTGGAACAGTCATAACATCTGATGGGAGATGCCTTGAAGAGATTAGAACAAGAAACACCATGGCGAAAGTAGTCTTTAGCAAGATGAAAAACATTCTCACCAATAAAAAGATGTCAATTGAAACGAGAAAAAGAGTGTTGAGGGGATACATAGAGCCTGTTCTTTTGTATGGATGTGAAACTTGGACAATGGGCAGTCAAGCTGAAAAACATCTGATGGCTGCAGAAATGTGGTTTCGGAGGAAAATGCAAAGAATAGACAGACAGAAAAACCAATGACCAAGTACTACAGGAGACAAATGAACATCGTAAACTGATTAGAGAAATTAGACGTAGACAGTCAAAATTTTTTGGACATGTTATGAGAAGAAATGGATTGGAGAACTTGGTGACAACTGGCAAGATCGAAGGAACAGACCAAGAGGCAGACCGAGAGGAAAATACCTGGATGGCTTGGCCACATGGCATGGACGAGACAGGAACACTGAGCTGATCCACGACACTGGTGATCGAGTGAAATGGCGAGTCATGACCGCCCACGCTTTCCGGCATGGCACAATATATATATAATATACTAGCTGACCCGGCCCGGTTTCGGCCGCCAGGCCCTGCGCGGGGATCTATTATCTACTCTACTATCCTTATCTATCTATCTATCTATCTATCTATCTATCTATCTATCTATCTAATCTATCTATCTATCTATCTGTTGCTGTCTGGTCGTCTGTCTGTCTTCTCGTCCTGTCTGTCCTGTCTGTCTGTCTGTCTGTCTGTATGTCTGTCTGCTTGTTTGTCTGTCTGTCTGACCCGGCCCGGCTTCGCACAGCTCCTGGTGGGTAGCATCTCATTTAATTCATATAAGTAGTCATCTAAGCTCCCGTTCCCGACTATCTGTCTGTCTGACCCGGCCCGGCTTCGCCCAGTCCCTGGTGGGGAGCATCTAATTTAATTCATATAAGTAGTCATATAAGTTCCCGTTCCCGACTGTCTGTCTGTCTGTCTGTCTGTCGACCCGGCTGTCTGTCTGTCTGTCTGTCTATCTATCTGTCTATCTATCTGTCTGTCTGCCTGCCTGCCCGTCCGTCTCTAACTCCGTCTATCCCACCCTCTCTATCTATCGGGTCAGATCTATCTATCTATGTATCTATTTATTTATATAGCTATCTATAGCCAGGGGACTTAACCTAAGATATATCAATGCTACTAAAAGTTATGTCCCTTTATAGAATATTTCTTATGTTAAGTCATGTAATTACAAAATGAAATTTTAGTAAGTAAGTAGCCGATTTTACACTAAGAAGCTATTACAGTCGGTTGCACAGGAATGAAAGGAAGACGTGTAGAAAATTTCATCTTAATCGGATTTACCGTTATGGAACGCATCCAATACATATCCAACCACACACATACAGTCTATTTTATATATATATATATATATATATATATATATATATATATATATATATATATATATATATATATATATATATATATATATATATATATCTTAAAGGAAAAAGCCCAACAGATGGGGCTGGTTATCAACCAAGATAAGACAGAATATATGGTAATTTCAAGAGACGGAATGGCTAAAAACTCTGGCCACATACAAATAGATAATATGACCATTAAAAGAACGGAAACATACAAATACCTGGGTACAATCTTCAACTGCTCCAACATCATAAGGGAAGAAATACAAACTAGAATCAACTCTGGAAATAAGATATACTATGCACTACATCTACTAAAATCAAAGGCGCTATCTCGTAACACCAAAATCACAATATACAAAACACTGATCAGACCAGTTGTGCTGTATGGCTCTGAAACCTGGAGTACAACGAAAGGAGACGAAGCCTTGTTACAAACCTTTGAGAACAAAATTTTAAGACGCATCTTTGGACCCATTAGGGATACACAAAGTGGAGAGTGGAAAAGAAGAAGTAACAGAGACATTTATGATCTGTTTAAGTCCCCGCTAATCACTGGTATCATGAAGGCTAATAGACTACAATGGCTGGGGCATATAGAAAGAATGGAAGATAATAGGGAAACAAAACTCGCTTACACTCAGGAAATAAATGACCGTAGA
>JACEFZ010028319.1:252500-268666 GCA_014155875.1 Cepaea nemoralis
GGTGAGGTGGGTAAGTGAAGTGGGTAGTTGAAGTGGGTAGGTGAGGTGGGTAGGCAAAGGGGTAGCTGAAGTGTGTAGGTGCAGTCGGTAGGTGAAGTGGGTAGGTGAAGTCCTAGGCCATCACATTTTGTAGATCTCGGGAATAGGTGACCAGTCTTTCCCTCTTGTAGCGCGGGACGACGAGTGCGGGCATTGAACCTTAGCTCGACCGCGCTCATGGTAGTGTCGGTGTATCGTCCTAACCATTATACCAACGCGCCTGTTAGCGAAGTTATCATCAGTCCTAAGTTTCCCAGATATTTGCTCGCAACAGACGAGCAATATCTCCGGCGATATCTCCGGTGGACCTATTCCCGGTGGTCGAGGGATCCGCACAAGTCAGGCGGGGAGTCTGATGGTAGTACACGCTTTACACAGGTTCGGACACTTGTGATTGACAGATGTACGCGTCCTATGGTCCAGGCGCGTACGAGGCCCTCAGCTGCGGGAGTTCGCTGAGCACCTCTAAGTCGGATCCCTTAGGCGCCAGGGTCTGGCCACCACTCGCCACCTGCTCGTGGAGGCGAGGTCTCGGAGGTTTGACGCTGAGCCGCCAGCGTCTGCAGCCTACCTTGTTCCAGACGTATTGGTTACCCATTCCTCTGGAGAACACAAGGCAAGGCCGAGAGAGGGAACATGTCGTTTGGGTACCACATATTTCCCTGAAGCTCTGCCCAGGCATTGTGATGGAATTTTGGCCACATTCCAACTCACATACTTTGGTCTGGCAAGACTGTAAGGTGCCACTCACTTTCATGTAGCCATTCATTTAATGTTATTCCTCTAATTTGATGCATTGAGACTTTCATTCTTGTTAAATTCGTTTCATAGAGACTTCTATTCATGTTATATTTGATATATCCAGACTTTAATTCGTGTTATATCTGATACACTGAGACTTTAATTCTTTTTTTAACTTTTCCCTAGTTTCGTGTTGTATAGTTTATAAACCGTAGTAGGGTAGTGGTTAGTGCCCCAGCTCCCCAACTCTGTTGGTACCAGTTCAATCGCTTAATAGTGATATGATTGTTTCCTACCCAGTAAGGCGCTGGGATCGATCCAAACCTGTACTATAGGCGCCGAATCACTTTATTATGCTCAGCTCGAATAAATAATCCTGCAATTGCTAGAGATTGAACCCAAACCACTGTCTTGTTAGGCGTGCTCACTAACCCTCATGTCTTTGCGTAACTTTCTCGACTTCCAACAGTTTAATGATCACGGCGTACTCAGAGTTTTACTGCGCCAGGCAAAGCGATAAGCAGCAGTGTTCTCCAAATTTTCAAAGTCAACGCAGCAATTTTCCTTCGATACATTTAGAGTTGCGAATACATTAGACTGTCAGAGTAACTAACAACGATTGCCTCGAAGAGGCTAATGAAACTAGAACATTATATACAACGATCAGAAAAAGACACACATGATTATTTGGTCATGTGATGAGAAAAGAAGTTTTGGAGAACAACATAGCAACTGAAAAGATCAGTGGGAAAAGAGACAGAGGCCGAACAAGAGAAATTATGCTGGATGGCCCGAGACGGTGGCATAGAGAAATATCAGCAGAGTTGATCTAGAATAGTGGTCGCAACCTTTTTTGGCCCACGCACCCCTTCACCATATGTTCATAATGCCCCCCCCCCCCTTTTCCTTTCGTATTTCCGCCCTATAAATTCCCCCGCCCCTACACAGTATACGTAAAAATGGAAGCTAAATTTAATCGCACATACTAGAACAAGTCTAGACGTCTACATAAAACGTGATTTGCGGAGTCTATTTACGTTATAAAACGAATTTCAGAAGGGTGAGAAGTACAGAATTGTAAAGTATGGAGGGAAAAACAATACCAAGTAATCGGTTCTTCGATCTTGAAATAATCTTAATTCCCCTACCCCCTTTCATTCATTCATTCAGTAGCATGTCCTTTGCAGAACCTCGCTCCCATAACAACCTTCCGGAAAACGTCTCGATCATAAGCAAGATGTCCCGATACACCCATCTGGAGATCACCCGCCACATCCTGCACCCATCTTCTCTTTGGCCTTCCTCTTCCTCTCTTCCCAGCAAAAACTCCTCCATTATTGTTCTCTCAAAACTTTCCTGACGTTCCAAGTGACCAAAATATTTCAATTTTCTTTGTTTTATCGTCTTTATTAGCCACCCTCCTTCAATATTCAGCTCTTGAAGGATGGATGCATTTGTTCTTTTCATTACCCAAGATATTCTTTGAACTCGTCTATAACGTTTATATTCAAAGGCATTTATGCGCTGTTCAGCTTGTTTAGTAAGTGTCCAAGTCTCACAGGCGTATGTTGCAATGGGAAAGATGCATACTCTTAAAAATCTAATTTTTTGTAGTTCTGTCTGTCCCACTCCATAATTTATTCAGTTATTTTAGTCTTTGAAGAGCAATTGATAGTCGTCGTTTAATTTCTTTCATTGTGTCACCGTTGTTGGTAATCAATGACCTAAGATATTCAAAATTGTCTACCACCTCCAATTTTTCCTCATTAACATATATTTCTTTCTCCACAGTAGTTTTATCTGTATGCATTATCTTTGTTTTTGCTACGTTAAGATATATAGTTGTGATTTTCACTATTCAACTGGGTTGAGGCTATTTTTCTATAATATTCTGTGTCCTACCCCCTAGAACCCCTAAATTTCCCTCGGGGGCGGCGGGATTTCCCACCGGTTGAGAACCACTGATCTAGAACACCAATGACTTAGATCCATGGAGAGAAATGAACGTCGACAACAGCTGGCAAGGCACATGATGATTATTTCAGAGTGTCTTTATGTGTGTTGTTTTTCGGACCATCTATAGATGGTTTGCCTTGACAACGACTGGCATGTGAGATGTTCTTTAGTAGTCGTTAATTTGGCTCACACTCAACATGACCATCTCACCGATTTGAAATGTTTAACACAGTGTAACCATTGAGCGTGTCGTTGGTTGGAGGACAAACAGCGCGCACACACACACACACACACACACACACACACTGGACAGTAACGGACTCACATAGCGTAACGAAGAGAGTGAAGATAGGCCTGTTTCGTGAAGAGTGGGATGTTTCAATTTAAAAAAAAAAACATAAATCACAGATTTCTTTAATAGTAGCATATCCTTTACAGGACGTTGCAGTCAACACCAACTTTTTTTACTGCCGTTATTGATGTCTTGTCAAGTTTTACGTTCAGTAGTTTTCCATTGATTTCTGATCGTCCGACTCCCATACCAACACGTTAAAACTAGGGCGACACGGTCTGCTGCCAGATCGGTCACCGCCGTGTTTCGAATGCAGGTAAGCGGCATTAAGAATAGCGTCCGCAACGCCAGCGCCACGGAGAGATCGGGAGATAGGGAGCATCCGTTGGATCTGTACACCAGGACGGGCGGGTGCTTTGGGAAACGAGAAGTATGACAGGTTGGCTGGATCAGCACCGCTATATTGGTGCACGATAAGGCAGATGTGTTGGGAAACGAGGAGTAAGACAGATTGGCTGGAACAGCACCGTTATATTGGTGCACGATAAGGCAGATGTGTTGGGATTCGAGCAGTAGGACAGATTGGCTGGAACAGCACCGTTATATTGGTGCACGATAAGGCAGATGTGTTAGGAAACGAGGAGTAGGACAGATTGGCTGGATCAGCACCGTTATATTGGTGGACGATATGGCCGATGTGTTGGGAAACGAGCAGTAGGACAGACTGGCTGGATCAGCACCGTTATATTGGTGGACGATAAGGCAGATGTGTTGGGAAACGAGCAGTAGGACAGATTGGCTGGATCAGCACCGTTATATTGGTGCACGATAAGGCAGATGTGTTAGGAAACGAGGAGTAGGACAGATTGGCTGGATCAGCACCGTTATATTGGTGGACGATATGGCAGATGTGTTGGGAAACGAGCAGTAGGACAGACTTGGCTGGATCAGCACCGTTATATTGGTGGACGATAAGGCAGATGTGTTGGGAAACGAGCAGTAGGACAGATTGGCTGGATCAGCACCGCTATATTGGTGCACGATAAGGCAGAAGAGGTCAGTGCCCTTTTGGGTTATGAGAATAGTCTGGACTAACAGATGCATCATCACGGCCTTTAGAGAATGGGGCTACAGGGCTGACCAGAGGACCAGCGTATGGAAGAGAATGGGGCTACAGGGGTGACCAGAGGACCAGAGTATGGAAGAGAATGGGGCTACAGGGGTGACCAGAGGACCAGCGTATGGAAGAGAATGGGGCTACAGGGGTGACCAGAGGACCAGAGTATGGAAGAGAATGGGGCTACAGGGGTGACCAGAGGACCAGAGTATGGAAGAGAATGGGGCTACAGGGGTGACCAGAGGACCAGAGTATGGAAGAGAATGGGGCTACAGGGGTGACCAGAGGACCAGAGTATGGAAGAGAATGGTGCTACAGGGGTGACCAGAGGACCAGAGTATGGAAGAGAATGGGGCTATAGGGGTGACCTGAGTATGGAAGAGAATGGGGCTACAGGGGTGACCAGAGGACCAGAGTATGGAAGAGAATGGGGCTACAGGGGTGACCAGAGGACCAGAGTATGGAAGATAATGGTGCTACAGGGGTGACCAGAGGACCAGAGTATGGAAGAGAATGGTGCTACAGGGGTGACCAGAGGACCAGAGTATGGAAGAGAATGGGGCTACAGGGGTGACCAGAGGACCAGAGTATGGAAGAGAATGGTGCTACAGGGGTGACCAGAGGACCAGAGTATGGAAGAGAATGGGGCTACAGGGGTGACCAGAGGACCAGAGTATGGAAGAGAATGGTGCTACAGGGGTGACCAGAGGACCAGAGTATGGAAGAGAATGGGCTACAGGGGTGACCAGAGGACCAGCGTATGGAAGAGAATGGGGCTACAGGGGTGACCAGAGGACCAGAGTATGGAAGAGAATGGGGCTACAGGGGTGACCAGAGGACCAGAGTATGGAAGAGAATGGGGCTACAGGGGTGACCAGAGGACCAGAGTATGGAAGAGAATGGGGCTACAGTGGTGACCAGAGGACCAGAGTATGGAAGAGAATGGTGCTACAGGGGTGACCAGAGGACCAGAGTATGGAAGAGAATGGGGCTACAGGGGTGACCAGAGGACCAGAGTATGGAAGAGAATGGGGCTACAGGGGTGACCAGAGGACCAGAGTATGGAAGAGAATGGGGCTACAGGGGTGACCAGAGGACCAGAGTATGGAAGAGAATGGTGCTACAGGGGTGACCAGAGGACCAGAGTATGGAAGAGAATGGTGCTACAGGGGTGACCAGAGGACCAGAGTATGGAAGAGAATGGGGCTACAGGGGTGACCAGAGGACCAGAGTATGGAAGAGAATGGTGCTACAGGGGTGACCAGAGGACCAGAGTATGGAAGAGAATGGGGCTACAGGGGTGACCAGAGGACCTGCGTATGGAAGAGAATGGGGCTACAGGGGTGACCAGAGGACCAGAGTATGGAAGAGAATGGTGCTACAGGGGTGACCAGAGGACCAGAGTATGGAAGAGAATGGGGCTACAGGGGTGACCAGAGGACCAGAGTATGGAAGAGAATGGTGCTACAGGGGTGACCAGAGGACCAGAGTATGGAAGAGAATGGTGCTACAGGGGTGACCAGAGGACCAGAGTATGGAAGAGAATGGTGCTACAGGGGTGACCAGAGGACCAGAGTATGGAAGAGAATGGGGCTACAGGGGTGACCAGAGGACCAGAGTATGGAAGAGAATGGGGCTACAGGGGTGACCAGAGGACCAGAGTATGGAAGAGAATGGGGCTACAGGGGTGACCAGAGGACCAGAGTATGGAAGAGAATGGTGCTACAGGGGTGACCAGAGGACCAGCGTATGGAAGAGGATCTGACAGACACTCAGGACTTCTAGGAAAGGTCAGACGGACACATAATAAAACTGCAACTGATACAATCCTGGGACTCTCCCCTAGCTGTTGAAGATGGGGACCGAGCACGTATGGGAATGCCCTGAATGCTGTGATGTCGATTCTTGACTCAAATCAACACACCTCATAACGCACATTGTAATAAACAACAAAAGTAGACAGCTTTGCGTGAACTATTTTTTTTTTTTTAATTAGGAAGTGTTAACAAGAAATGAACAGACAACAGACTCGGCAGCACTATTTTATATTTGTTTTAAAATAAATTAACTTCCAAAAATGATTATGTTAACAAGACAGACAACTCAATCAGATAGTTGAAACACGGCAACAAGTCAGAACTGTTGTATAAGTCCTCATCTTGTAGCTGCCTCGCCCCTCGCGTGATTCCTGCGGGAAATAGTTCATTGATATTAGCAATCAGGAAGCAATTCCCGAACACAACAATGACATTATATATAAAAGTAACAAGTAAATTAAATAAGTTGCATATCTGTTACAGGACGTTGCAGCCAACCCCAGCATTCTTTAGCTGTTGGTGATTTCTTGGTAAATTTACAGTTCAGTAGTTTGTCATTGCCGGTGTCCACGGCCTAGGGATTTGCGACTTTCTTCGTAATCCCGTTTATCCACGTGAGCAAACGCGGCTGCGAGAGAATCGGTAGGGGTTCTCGCCGTGCCCGTTAATTTAGGGATATGTGAGCCGGCCGCTCAGAAAGCAATGGCAAACTAGCGAAATGTCCTGTAATAGGATATGCGAAAAAAAAGTTTGCCATTGATTTCTTAACGACTGCACCTATACCATTTTATGATAGCCATCATAATGCGGTCTGCTGACAAATCTCCCCCAGCTGTGTTTCGAACGCGGTATGCGGGAATACGAATTTCGTTCGTAAGCCCTTTGCCACAGATCCGGTAAGGTAAAGGACATGTAATTTACACGCCTCAGAATGTATTGGGTATATGGTGCGAACCCCATATTTATACAGAGCAATCGGCGACTGACGTACACGGGTTCGCATCCGCATCGGTGCGGATTTTAAAAATTGACACAATCTAAAATGGGTATCAGGAAATTTCTTGGGAAATAAACGTGGCTTTCGACCATGTTACCCACCGAGCGCCGATTGGTCTATACAAATATGGACCCAGCAACACATGCCTCGGCGTCTTAATGCTTGTGTAGGGTGTAATTTTAATGACAGTGCAGAGTTTGAAAATATTGCCGATCCAAGTTTTGTATGTACCTATTATGTTGCATGAACTTTACAGAGGATGAATACAAAACTTGGACCGGCAATATTGTCAAACACTGCATCGTCATTAAAAATACACCCTATACCTGGGTTTTCTTACTTGATCGACCCTCTGAGGTCGATGTCGTCACCAAGCTAGCCGCCTTTACTTTGCAAGACATTTCCTGGTATTCATTTGAGGTGGGTCAACACATGGGACCAGGTCAGTTCATTGGGGATTCGAATTCAGGTTCATAGGCCCGACAGGGGACGTGCTAGCAACTGGGCTACGGCGGCAGCGCTCACAGCAAGCCTTGCACCTTTCTAAATCAGAAATATGCTAATGAAAACAAGAGAGACGATGAAAGAAATACAAAAGAGGCAAGTGAAATATTCCGGCCACGTTAGTAGTTAGAAAGGCGCAATTCGGGTATGATTTGGTGGATTGACCTGTGGATTGACCTTGACCTCGGCTGATTTTCACTCCCCCTCGGTCATGTAGTTGGGTGGGTAAGGGGTGGTATCTAGGTCATATCTAAGGGCGATAATTCTAAGATTTTATGTTTCTAAGGGCAGATAACTATTGAGTGGGTGTATACAAATTTTAATTAATTATTATAAAATAAAATAAAATAAATAAAAATAAAAATAAATAACAACGGGGTGCGGGGTGGTGGCGAGGGGGTGGGCGCGTGGGGTGAGGCTAGGCGGTTCGGGTTTAAACACTATCAGGTATATAATAATTTTTTATTAAATCATGTATAAACAATACAATGCATATTAAATAAGTAGCGGCATAGTGGAAAATTCTGGAAGGTAGTACCGGGGAGTTATACGTCGGCAAGTGTGGGAAAATCTCCGGCGGGTGTGACGGTGGTCGGTTCATAACAGACGTGGAGGGGGTGCATACGGAAAAGTCATTAAGTAACGGGTTGTAAAAACGTGGGTGAGTGGTGTGTTAAAATATTTTGAACTGTTAGCGCATTGGTGGTGTACATTAGTACGAATAGAAGGAATAGGTGCGGTGGGGATAGTAGTGGGTATGGGTTAGTGAAATTAGTTGATAAGGGTGGTTATTAGTGCTATGTAGATGTTCATAGTAGCTTATTCACTAACATAACACGTGTTACAAATGAAACCTTGAAAGCTAAAGATCGCTGATTGTAATGGATATAGTGTAGTATCATTCGGTGGTAAGGGGTGGGTACCAGGTATTAGTGGTCAACAGATGGTCAAGCAGTGGTCAAGTGGGTCAAGTAAGGAAAATTTTAGGGAAAAGTGGTTGTAAGCGATCATGGTGATGATTAAAGGGTGGTAAATTAGTGGTCAAGTAGTGGTCAAGTGAATGAAATTTTAAGGGAAAAGTGGTTGTAATGATATGGTGATGATTAAAGGGATAGTAAATTAGTGGTCAAGCAGTGGTCAAGACAGTGGTCAAGTGAGGAAATTTTAGGGGAAAGTAGTTGTAATGATATGGTGATGATTAAAGGATGGTAAATTAGTGGTCAAGCAGTGGTCAAGCAGTGGTCAAGTGAGGAAATTTTAGGGAAAAGTGGTTATAATGATATGGTGATGATTAAAGGGTGGTAAATTAGTGGTCAAGTAGTGGTCAACCAATGGTCAAGTAGTGGTCAAGTGAGGAAATTTTAGGGAAAAGTGGTTATAATGATATGGTGATGATTAAAGGGTGGTAAATTAGTGGTCAAGTAGTGGTCAACCAATGGTCAAGTAGTGGTCAAGTGGTCGAGTGACCACTTAAATTGTAGAGGACGATGTCCCTAAGATTTTGGTAGTGGTTAAAGTGATCGATGACATGGTCAAGTAGCGGTCAACCAGTGGTCAAGTGGTCGAATGAACACTTAAAAGGTAGAGAAAAGTACGTATATTGAAACGGTGATGGTAAAATGGTCGACAACGTGGTCAAGCAGTGGTCAAGTAGTGCTCAACCAGTGGTCAACCGCTCAAGTGAGAAAATTGTAGGGTATGGTACGTGTAGTGAAACAGAGATGGATAAATTAAGTAGTGACGTTGTCAAGTAGTGATCAAGTAGCGGGCAAGTACTGGTCAAATGGTCGAGTGACCACTTAAATTGTAAGGGAAAGTACGTGTAGTGAACCTGTGTTGGTTAAAGTGATCGATGACGTGCTCAAGTAGTGGCCAAGTAGTGGTAAATGGTCGAGTGACTACTTAAATTGTCGGTGAAAGTAGGTATAGTCACATGGTGATGATCAAGAGTTGGTCAAGTGGTGCTCAAATAGTGGTCAAGTAGTGGTCAAGTAGTCGAATGACCACTTAAATTATAGGGTATGGTACGTGTACTGAAACGGTGATGGTAAAATAAGTAAGGACATAGTCAAATAGTGGTCAAGTACTGGTGAAGTAGTGATCAAGTGGTCGAAGGATCACTTAAATTGTAGGGTATGGTATGTGTAGTGACATGATGATGGTTAAAGTGATCGATGAAATGATCAAGACGTTATGCCGACTGCTAAGTTCAGAAAGTAATGTCCTTACTATCGGCAATTTCCCTGACAGGAGCGCCTCGAGCACTGATTTTGTATTGATCAATAGCACCTAGTGGTACAGTCAACACACATGGACAATAGTTACATCCGGTCAAAGATGGCGTCGCACCCTATCACACATGGGTAATTGCTACAACCAAACTACGTCTCATTCACTAAAACTGGTCAAATATGGTGGCACATCCGGTCACAGGGGTAATGGGACATCTGAGACACGTGGTTAAGAGGGAAACTATAGAAAAAGGGTGTCCTATCGGTTGTCGAGTCAGGGAACCTAACGTATGATGATCACTGTGTATAGGAGTGAATACACTGCATCATCAACAATGCATCATCAACACTGCATCCGAAGGGTAAAATGGTCACCCCCTTCTCTCTCTTTTCTATAACCGTGTAGTCCTAGTGTTATCCGGTTACACCAAAGGACACCCGAGCATCAACACAACAAACTGCCCCGATTCAACCTTAGGCAATGCACGTAACATGACAGGTCACATGTCCGCCGTCATAACCAGCGACGTTATCACGTATCAAATTAGACATCCACACTTTCATTTCCTTTCTATGTGGCCATAGTGTCTTTACATCTTTCTCCAGAAAGCCATTTCCAAGACCAATATATGTTTTTTCAGTGTACCTGCTCAGTGCCACACTTCACAACCAGACAAAAGTACACCTTCTATGTACCAATTCAACCGTCAAATAAGAAAATATGTTAAACAAAATATTAAAATTATTGGTCAAATACAGAAATATCGCAACCAAACTTATAAAAAGAAGGAAAATATTGACCAAGTAACGAAATATCTCGTCGAAACTTATAAAAATGTAGGAAACTTTGTTAAGCAAGTATGAAAAGGTATCGTCCAAACAGAGAAATATATCACCTAAACTTATAAAAAGTAGGAACATATGTTAACCAAATGGAAAATATCTTGGGCAAATAGGAAAATTTGTTAGCCAAATGGGGAAAATATTGTCCAAGTAACGAAATATCCCCCAACAAACTTAGGAAAAGTACGAAACTTTGTTAAGCAAGTATGAAAAGGTATCGACCAAGTAGAGAAATATATCACCCAAACTTATTAAAAAGTAGGAACATATGTTAACCACGGAGAAAATACCTTGGCCAAATAGGAAAATTTGTTAGCCAAATGAGAAAAAGATTGACCAAGTAACGAAATACCCCCCAACAAACTTATGAAAAGTACGAAACTTTGTTAAACAAGTATGAAATGGTATCGTCCAAACAGAGAAATATAGCACCCAAACTTATAAAAAGTAGGAACATATGTTAATCAAATGGAAAATATCTTGGCCAAATAGGAAAATTTGTTAGCCAAATGGGGAAAATATTGTCCAAGTAACGAAATACCCCCCAACAAACTTAGGAAAAGTACTGAAACTTTGTTAAGCAAGTATGAAAAGGTATCGACCAAACAGAGAAATATATCACCTAAACTTATAAAAAGTAAGAACATATGTTAACCAAATGGAAAATATCTTGGCCAAATAGGAAAATTTGTTAGCCAAATGGGGAAAATATTGTCCAAGTAACGAAATATCCCCCAACAAACTTAGGAAAAGTACGAAACTTTGTTAAGCAAGTATGAAAAGGTATCGACCAAACAGAGAAATATATCACCCAAACTTATAAAAAGTAGGAACATATGTTAACCAAATGGAAAATATCTTGGCCAAATAGGAAATATTGTTAGCCAAATAGAAAAAATATTGACCACGTAACGATATATCTTGTCCACACTTATGAAAAGTAGGGAAATTTGACCACTTGATCACTACTTCACCAGTACTTGACCACTATTTGACTATGTCCTTACTTATTTTACCATCACTGTTTCAGTACACGTACCATACCCTATAATTTAAGTGGTCATTCGACTACTTGACCACTACTTGACCACTATTTGAGCACCACTTGACCAACTCTTGATCATCACCATGTGACTATACCTACTTTCACCGACAATTTAAGTAGTCACTCGACCATTTACCACTACTTGGCCACTACTTGAGCACGTCATCGATCACTTTAACCAACACAGGTTCACTACACGTACTTTCCCTTACAATTTAAGTGGTCACTCGACCATTTGACCAGTACTTGCCCGCTACTTGATCACTACTTGACAACGTCACTACTTAATTTATCCATCTCTGTTTCACTACACGTACCATACCCTACAATTTTCTCACTTGAGCGGTTGACCACTGGTTGAGCACTAACTTGACCACTGCTTGACCACGTTGTCGACCATTTTACCATCACCGTTTCAATATACGTACTTATCTCTACCTTTTAAGTGTTCATTCGACCACTTGACCACTGGTTGACCGCTACTTGACCATGTCATCGATCACTTTAACCACTACCATAATCTTAGGGACATCGTCCTCTACAATTTAAGTGGTCACTCGACCACTTGACCACTACTTGACCATTGGTTGACCACTACTTGACCACTAATTTACCACCCTTTAATCATCACCATATCATTATAACCACTTTTCCCTAAAATTTCCTCACTTGACCACTACTTGACCATTGGTTGACCACTACTTGACCACTAATTTACCACCCTTTAATCATCACCATATCATTATAACCACTTTTCCCTAAAATTTCCTCACTTGACCACTACTTGACCACTGCTTGACCACGTTGTCGAACATTTTATCATCACCGTTCCAATATACGTATTTTTCTTTACATTTTAAATGTTCATTCGACCACTTGACCACTGGTTGACCGCTACTTGACCATGTCATCGATCACTTTAACCACTACCATAATCTTAGGGACATCGTCCTCTACAATTTAAGTGGTCACTCGACCACTTGACCACTACTTGACCATTGGTTGACCACTACTTGACCACTAATTTACCACCCTTTAATCATCACCATATCATTATAACAACTTTTCCCTAAAATTTCCTCACTTGACCACTACTTGACCATTGGTAGACCACTACTTGACCACTAATTTACCACCCTTTAATCATCACCATATCATTATAACCACTTTTCCCTAAAATTTCCTCACTTGACCACTACTTGACCACTGCTTGACCACTGCTTGACCACTAATTTACCATCCTTTAATCATCACCATATCATTACAACTACTTTTCCCTAAAATTTCCTCACTTGACCACTGCTTGACCACTACTTGACCACTAATTTACCATCCTTTAACCATCACCATATCATTACGACCACTTTTCCCTAAAATTTTCCTTACTTGACCACTTGACCACTGCTTGACCACTAATTTACCACCCTTTAATCATCACCATATCATTACAACCACTTTTCCCTAAAATTTCCTCACTTGACCACTGCTTGACCATCTGTTGACCACTAATACCTGGTACCCACCCCTTACCACCGAATGATACTACACTATACCCATTACAATCAGCGATTTTTAGCTTTCAAGGTTTCATTTGTAACACGTGTTATGTTAGTGAATAAGCTACTATGAACATCTACATAGCACTAATAACCACCCGTATCAACTAATTTCACTAACCCATACCCACTACTATCCCCACCGCACCTATTCCTTCTATTCGTACTAATGTACACCACCAATGCGCTAACAGTTCAAAATATTTTAACACACCACTCACCCACGTTTTTACAACCCGTTACTTAATGACTTTTCCGTATGCACCCCCTCCACGTCTGTTATGAACCGACCACCGTCACACCCGCCGGAGATTTTCCCACACTTGCCGACGTATAACTCCCCGGTACTACCTTCCAGAATTTTCCACTATGCCGCTACTTATTTAATATGCATTGTATTGTTTATACATGATTTAATAAAAAATTATTATATACCTGATAGTGTTTAAACCCGAACCGCCTAACCTCACCCCACGCGCCCACCCCCTCGCCACCACCCCGCACCCCGTGTTATTTATTTTTATTTTTATTTATTTTATTTTATTTTATAATAATTAATTAAAATTTGTATACACCCACTCAATAGTTATCTGCCCTTAGAAACATAAAATCTTAGAATTATCGCCCTTAGATATGACCTAGATACCACCCCTTACCCACCCAACTACATGACCGAGGGGGAGTGAAAATCAGCCGAGGTCAAGGTCAATCCACAGGTCAATCCACCATATCATACCCGAATTGCGCCTTTCTAACTACTCACGTTAAAAGACATAATACTCTTATGACAACCATACTGGAGGGTTGAGGGCAAGCGAGCTAGAGGTAGACAACGATACAAGTGGGAAGATAACATCAAGAGATGGAAAAAATCAGCCTGACAGAATGTACAGTCAAGGCGAGAGACAGGCAATGTTGGAGATCCATTGCAGCCAACCTTCATTGTGGAGACGGCACCTGATCGAAGTTCAGAAATAAATTAACTGGTTTAAAATCCAGAGAATCGACTTCATTGCACCGGGTTCTATCCCATATGGCTCGGTCTCTTCCGCATGGCCGCCTGCCAAAAGCTTCGCACAAAGCATGAACTCCGAAGCTCCAGCGACGACTCCCTCAGGAGTCTCCGAGAAAGTTGTTTTTGTGAACTAAACGACAGAGTTCGCCTCGCCCACAACCTCGTATATGCTCGGCCCCTTCCCCCCCTCCGTCACCCCTACCCAGTCCTCCCCCCCGCCCCCCTCCTGCCTCCCCCCGCCCCGTACTCCCCCCCCCCCGCACCCCCTTCTATAACCCCCCCCAGCCCCCCCCCATCCCCCCCCCAGCACCCCCCTTCCCCCCTCGCCCCCCCCCCCTTACCCCCCCCCCCCCCCCCTAGGATTATTGCCATCCCCCCCATTCCTTCCTCCCCCCCGCCCAACTCCTCCCCCGCCCCCACGTCCTCACCCGCCCTCCTCCTTCCTCTCCCCCCCCCTCCTCACCCCCGCCCCCCCTTCATCCCTCCCCCCCCTTCACTCCCCCCCAGCACACTTCATTCCCCCCCCTTACCTCCACCCACGCCCCCCGCCCCACCCTCGCCCATCATCCCATACTCCCCCAAACACTCAAATACTCCCCCCACCCCCCACTCCCCCCCAGCCTACCCACTCCTCCCCCCCGCCCCCCCCTCACTCCATCACCAACCAATACTCAATCCGCCCCTTCTATCCCCCCCACCAACCCCCTCTACCGCCTCCGAATCGCTCCTTATTCCAACATCACCAACACAGCACACCCCCAAAACTCAATCACTATAGCTCACCACTCCCCCCGCCCACCCCCACCCTGTCCTCGCCTATCGTCATCCCACCCCGCTCCCCCCCCCCCGCACGAACTATAAACGTAGAGGATACTCATGCCCCTCACTCATTCTCTGCCCCATGGCAACCTGATGCGGCTGCCTTTCCTTTCTCAGCATCGTGTCCTACCTTCCCTTTCTTCCGAGCCCCTCACTCGTCTCCCCCTGCGCTAGTCCATGCCCACGTTGCAGTCCCTCCTCCCCGGCTCGATCTGACACTAGCCTCCCGCTGCTCTGTACCGTCCACGTTCTGAACCGTCGTGTGCCGACGATTGTAGTTGCTAGCCGGGGTCTATGGGAATGAAACCGGCATCTCCCCACCCGATGCGGGTTGATTCGCGTCGTTGCGGATTGGATCCCGACATCCCCCCAAGGGAGTGAGTGCCGCCCGCTCTTGCATGACCCAAAACTAGGGACTCGCTAGGCTTGCCCGCCCTTGTAGGTCGACTAGGACCGGCCGGCCAGCCAATGGTAGCTAGAGCGGTCCTGTGCAGCGGTGCAGGCCTCTGGGCGTTAGTCGATGGACCAGGACCGCCGACAGATATGTATATATGCGATGTATGAGCAGTCTAGCCAGGACGACAGACCCGTCTATGCCAGCCCTGCGCGGAGGGGAGCGCGCCCGCCCGACCGCCAGCCGCCTGTATCTCTGATGGGCCGTCAACCTCGGCGGCCCGCCCCCCGCCGAGGTAATAAGGTTGCTCCCCCGCCAGCCGTTGAAGCGCCTCCTCGCTCAGATAGTGTATATTGTGTCTTTGTGGTATGTGACCCTCGCCCCGTCTCGGCCCTGCGTCCGGGTGCTCGGCATGAATCTGCCCCCCCTTTCTCCTATGTTCTCCCTAGTGGGCCCCCGTGCCCGTACCCTCCCTTTCCGCTCTCCCCCCGCCGGGCTTAGCCTGGCCCCGCGCCTCGCTCCCCCGTTGTGCGCCCCGCCCCCTTTGCGCCCCTCTGCGCCGCCTCGCCCCCCAGCTCCTTCCACCCCGGCCCTCGTGCGCCCCCGTGGCTTGTCGCGGGCCCGGCTCCCCCCCCATGCTTCCTTATATGTATCTAGCCTCATTTTCCCGGGCCGCTCCTCGCCGAGGCTCGCCGTCCCCCGTCGCCTCTCTTTCGGCCCCTCCCTTCTCCCCTTTCCTACTGGAAGCCTAAGCCCTTTCTTCCAATTACCACCGCCACTGCCCGTCGCGCCCTCTCTGC